>JAJEJO010000571.1:689244-826380 GCA_020662805.1 Glaucomys volans | reverse complement strand
TAGTAATAAGAGAAATGCAAATCAAAACTATCCTAAGATTTCATCTCACCCCAATTAGAATGTCTATTATCAAGAATACAAGCAACAATAGGTGTTGGCAAGGATGTGGGGAAAAAGTAATACTCATCCATTGCTGGTGGAGTTGCAAATTGGTGCAACCACTCTGGAAAGCAGTGTGGAGATTCCTTAGAAAACTTGGAATGGAACCACCATTTGACCCAGCTATCCCATTCCTTGTCCTATACCCAAAGGACTTAAAATCAGCATACTACAGGGATGCAGCCACATCAATGTTTATAGCTGTTCAATTCACAACAGCTAGATTCTGGAACCAACCTAGATGCCCTTCAATAGGTGAATGGATAAAGAAACTGTGGTATATATACACAATGGATATTACTCAGCCATAAAGAAGAATAAAATTATGACATTTACAGGTAAACGGATGTAGTTGGAGAATATCATGCTGAGATAAGCCAATCCCCCAAAAACAAAGGCCAAATGATCTCTCTGATAAGAGGATGATGATACATAATGCAGGGTGGGAGGGAGGCAAGGATGAAGGAAGGATGGATTGCATAGAGGAAAAAGAGGGGTGGGGATGGGGTGAGGGAAGAAAAAATAACAAAATGAGACAAACATCATTACCCTACGTACATGTATGATTACACAAATGGTGCAATCTACTTTGTGTACAACCAGAGAAACAATAGTTGTATTCCATTTTTGTACAAAGAATCAAAATAAATTAAATTAAAAAAATAAAATAAAATAAATAGTGTATAAGCTATGGTCCCTAACCTCGAGAAGGCTACACAGTCTCTTAGGGAAGACAATTGATACAGAGCTAATAAAGTGCTTTCTGTCACTAAAGTCTTGCCTTTCATGGACTTTCACAGAAATGGGATTGCATGTGTAATGTTTTGTGTTTGACTTCTTCCACTTAGCATAATGCTTTTGAGATTCCTCTATGTTGTTGAGTCACTTGTTCCTTTTTATTACTGAGTAGTGTGTCTTTGTGTGGATACACAAATGCATGTTTACTCATTTGCCAGGTGGTAAACGAACATGGGAAACTACCGCCAGTTTACAGCTATTATGAATCAAATTGTAATCAATATTCACATATAAGCCTTTGTGTGGACTTATGTTTTCATTTCACATGAGTAAATAGCTAGGAGTGCAATTGCTGAGTTGTATAATAAGCATATGCTTAAGTAAGTTGACAATAAGTTAAATATGTTGGGATAATAATTCTTTATTCCATTAAAGAATATTTCAGTTAAACAGCTTAAAGCACTTCTCAAATGTCCTGCCCACTGCATGTATTTTGCATTAATAGTACAAATTTACATACCCCCCTTGCAGTTTGCAAAGCACATTCACATGCATGGTCTTATTGTGACCTTACGGCAACTCTAAGAAATAGTCCTGGCTGACAGGCAGCTGCTGAGCACCATGCACCTTGTGGGACGCATACATCAACAGGTGACAGTCCACTCTTCCATCAGATATTTTGAATATCACTTCTGGAAGTAGATATTATTGACTTCATTTGAGGATGAGGACACTAAGGCTCAAAGAAGTCAAGAATTTTGACCATCGTGAGACCCTGGAGAAACATAAAGACAAAGGACTTCAACCTAGAACTTCTGAAGTTTCTGCCCTTTGCCTGAGCATGACAAAGAAGTAAACAGATGGGTGTAAGACATGTTTGAATTGTACGAAGATGGATAAGGGAGGACACATTTCCTCCTTTAGGCCTTACGTAAGTTCTGTCCTCTAATGCTCCAAAATTCAACTCGAGAATTTTAGGGAAAAAAAAATTGGATTGAAGAAAGAGAAAACAGTATCAGACAGGCCAGAGACTCCATCTTTACCAGGGGAGGCTGTAAGCCAAAGTCTGTGATGACAAGGATCAGGGACTTTCCACACCCTGTGTATCCAGGCTCTTCAAGATACGAAAACAAACCCTCCCAAGAGCCAAGCCAGACACCCCACAGCTACAGCTCAACCACCAAGCCCCATTTCACTATTTTGTCAACTTTCTTCTTCTTTCTTTCTTTCTAAAAAGAGTTTAGGTACATTTAAGGGAGCTTTCCTCCATTTTTCTATAAAATACAGTCTCATTGTCACTCTCTTAACAACCTCCTAAGGGCACCCGCTGGTAAACATTTAGTTTGGCAAAACTGAATAGAATACAAATGAGGACAAAATAGTATTATCTGGATCCAGCAGCAACCCTGAGATGCAGTTGTAGTAGTCTCAAACAGTGACTTGCAAAGGGAGCAAAGGCCCGAAGCCACAGGAAGTGGGCTTCTTTAAAGGTTGTGAATCCCTCACTTGTGTTGGCCCTGACATTGTCTCTGGCCCCATGCTTGCTATATTCAATTGTTTGACAAAGAGAAATGGGGAAAGTGCTGTTAAATATGAATATAGATATACTTTGTTTCCAAGGTGAATCTGGGTCTGAGCACAACCACCCTTGATAATTTACTACCTAAAATCAATCCTATATATTCTAGAGCAGCGAGTTCAAGAGTGAGTATTAGACTATGGCCATACTTACCTTCATAAAGCAAAAGTTTCTTGACAAGACAGTGTCAGAAATTGGAAGGTGATAGACCTCAGAGATACATACAGTTCACCAAAAAGAGCAAAGAGCATTAGCTGTGCAGGTGCAAAGAGAACTAGTGCCAGGCGTCCCATCACAGGCTGTGGCAGAACGGTTCATGGGCCACTGCTGAGAGTGGTTTCTCTGGCCCCAGGAAGAAGGACCAGGGATCAAGGGAAATAAAGACTTACTCCCCTTGCACTACTAGTTTCTCCTCTTTACAGTCATATATTCATTTTCTTGATCCCCATTTTCCTATTTTGTGAAATCATGAAATATGTTAACCATATGAGAACTGAAGATAATAGAATATGTTTCAACCCCTATGTTTTAATGTTTTACCAACTTGACTTCTGTTTGCCTTCAGACCACAAATCTGTGATGTTTGATCACATTGCCATTCTCTTCCTTCTCCAGACATACTTCTTGTCTAAATGTGGTATTAAAAATATGCATGTTTATGCTTTCACCACACATATGTATGTAAGTGTAGAACTACCTGCATGTTCTTTAGGTTTATATAAATTGTATGACACTATCCTATAATTCCTCAACTTACTTTTGAAAATTCAACATTGTTCAATAGAAGCTGATATATGTAACTCTAGCTTATCCATTTTGACTGCTTTCTACTATTTCACTGTGTAAATACCTCCTAATTTACTGACCACTTTCCTGTAAAATGACTTCTTATTACAAACAATACTGCAATATATATTTTGTACAGGTCTCCTAAGTATAGTGTGCAAGCTTTCTTAGGATGTGTGCCTAGAATCAGGATATACTCCTCTGCCCTAGCAACTCTCTAAAGTGGCTGGAATAGCATCTCATACTCCCACTAGCACTCAAGAGTTTCTCCTCCTCCAAAACTTTTTGCCAGGGCCAAACTTGGAAATTTTTGTTAAATATAGTCTCAATTTTATTATACTTTTAATAATAATAATAATAATAATAATAATAATAATAGAGTGAGACTCTAAGACATCTCCAAGACCCAAGACAACACTGCTGAACCCATACAGCAGCAAATTTGTTCTGGCTTCGTTCCTTCAGCCATTCCACCCTGTGCGTAAGACAGCCAGCTCCCCATTCTACATTCTAACATGCTCCATCCCAGATTTCAGAACTCATTGGGTTCTAACTACCACTCATATGGACCCTATGGCTGACCCCATTGCCAGAAGTGACACAGATCCAGACCCTAAAAGCACCCAGAATGTCTTGTCTGTTATCAGCTCTGACTAGTTTTCATTTCTACCAAGTTCAGTCCTGGAAGGCACATGAGAGAATGTCACCACTACAGAAATAAAGCCTATAACAACCAAATAAGTGACCAAATGCATACGGAGAGGGAAAAAATGCGGGAAGTTCCTAGTTTCAGAAACAAATGGGAAAACTTTCAGTTGGGAAAACTTACAGGAGCATGAGCATGTGACTCAGCAATTCTTCTTGTAATGGAACCAACTCACAGATTAGTAGCTGAGTGGTAATGAATCTGATGGAACCAACTGTGCATAGCTTAGCAAACATCACATACAGGGAAAAAATTAACAAGAAGTAATTTCAATATTCAATAATGAAGTACTTATAAACTGCTGTGCATCAAGCACTGACTACTTTAAAATGCATTATCTCATTTTGCCCTGATTCTAAACCAAGGAGGTTGACACAATTATTTCCATTTTGTAAGGAAAAAAAATAGTTTTGAAAAATTAAATAAGTTGATAAGGTCACATTGTCAATTAGTGATTGAATCAGGATTCAACCTCAAATCCAAGTTCTGAACAATTATACTACGCTCTTATTAAAAAGTTGCCACTTTTTAGAGTATGTTTTCATAGTATATTACATTATAAAAGAATGCAAACATTTGAATGCACAGAAAAATATAGTATGCATATATAACACAGGGATCAGAGCTCTTATGCCTGGGCAGTAGGAATTCATGTTGTTGTTTGTGTTTTATTCCCCTACTTGATTTTTTTTATTTTTCAAAGTTCTACATTTGAAAGAAAATACATTACTTTTATAATCAGTAAAGTATTATTTTTAAAAACTCTATGGAATTAATACTTCCTGTTTTTATTTCATTAGCTTCCTTTTTAGACCATGTATATTCACAGATAAGGATAAAAACAAAGCAAAAATGCAGTCTTAGTACCAATGTCCTGGTCCATGAACTGAAGGAAAGAGCCAAGAGCCTTCTCCGAAAACAAAGCATTGGATGTTTTGATGTTATTTCCCCAAAATTAAGCACAGAAAAGGCACTTGAAAGGTAGGATTCAGGAGGAATACAATATGGCAGTCTGAAGTTTAAAAAAAAAAAAATTTTTCACAAAGAATTAGTTCTGTCACTAAAAGCCTCACTAGCTTTAAAGTGATTTGGATCATAGATTGTTATAGAGTTTATATAAAGGCAAGGTAAAGAAGGAGAGGTGGGTGGGGGCTGGGGTTGTGGTTCAGTAGTAGTAGAGCACTTGCCTAGCATGTGTGAGGCACTGGGTTCGATTCTCAGCACCACATATAAATAGATGAGTAAAATAAAGGTCTATCAACATCTAAAACATGTATATTAAAAAAAAGAAGGAGGGGGGCATTACCAGGTAATGAGATTAACAATCCCCTGTGAAGGTAAGGCTAGGAATTTTTTCCTCAATGTCCATATAATCAGTAGACTATGAAATGCTGTTGGTTTTATTCAATTTTTAAAAATCAAAACACTAGATCTCTTGCTAAAAAAATAAACTCTCAGGAAATCTAGTATCAGATACAAATTATGCTAATAATAAATTACATAGAAACTGACTTCAGTTCAGAGAGTTGCTGTAGTTTTGTCCTGATCACATTATTTAGTAGCAAAAATTAAAACTCATGCCAAGTCTTTACTCCTAGTTCTCTATGATTTTACTAAAAATACCAAATTAAATGATCATCTAGTGTTTATTCCCTTCGTTTCTCACCTCAGAAATAATTTCAGTCCTAAGGAATAATGAGAGGGCTTTAGGTTTTCCACAGTCCCTCCTTGTACCTTCACAGTCCCAGTGGCAGTGGGTCTCCTTGACATGACCCTGCTCGCCCAGGCACTGAGCAGATACACCTCATGCTCTCACCACCTCAAGCCTTTGCTCTTCCTGTTTCCTATCCTAAAAATACCCTTCCAGTCTTCTCCACCCCAGTAAATCCTTTGTCCTTCAACTTCATAACCCTCTGAAGGGCTGTTCAACCCCCAGACGGAATTATTCCCCCTCTTCTCCTTGTTCCCACCTTACTTACCCCAGTGTTTTCTCCTTGTCTAATTCACCTGTTCACCACCATCACCTGATCCTGTGCTGGGCATAAAGTGATCCTAATGCAGTAACCAATTACTGGGCACCTACCATGTGACAGGTGATATCTTACAAGAATGACTGCTGTGGCAGTACCAGGACAGGGTATGGATGAGTTTGTAAATTTAACAGCAGGAAATAAGAAATGCCACATGGATAGGTTCAGTGATTACCCTGGTCCATCATTATCAGTTTGTGACATTTGAGGACATTGTATAAAAGGACATGACTGCTTTCTATGGAATTAACCTCAAAAGATTTCAGTAGATTTGAAACCAAAGATCTTATCCACTGTCTTCAGCCAGTGTCTTCCCCAACCTTCCTTTTTTCCCTCTATAATATCACTATGATTTTTCTACTGATCTCAGTGGAGTATTATGGTTTTTCTATTCACTCAAACTTGAAAGCTTTATCATCCTTGATTCCTCTCATTTTTCATCATCTCTTATATCAAAAAAGTATTAATTGTTCTCTAATATTATTTTCTCCTCCATTTCTGAAGCCATTAATCCAAACTATATTAGTCCCTCAAATCTGGATTCTTTCCAGTCTTTTCTTTTCCCACTCATTTGTCCCAGAGTCAAGAGAATGCTTTCTAAAAAATGTTTATCTGAAAATCCTCCTATTTATAAATAGGCAATAGTTTCCCCAACTATAAATCCAATCTGGCCCTGTCTTAGGTTTTCACGACTAATAGGACATCATCTTCCTTCCATCTGTCATCTATATGCACCTTTCAGAAATGCCCTGTCCCTTAGCTTGTTGTGCACCTGGGAACTGAGATGGTTACTTTCATGTTTTCACCTTGACTGAGACCCAGGATGTCCAGGGAGCTGATTAAACATATTTCTGGGGTGTTAGGGAGGGAGTTTCCGGAAGAGATTAGCTCTTGAGTCAGTGAACTGAGCAAAGCAGATGCATCATTCAACTACGAAGGACCAAGTAGAGCAAAGAGGCAGGACTGTTGAGTGAATTTTGCCTGACTGAGCTGAAACTTCAGTCTCTTCCAGTCCTCAGAGCTCCTGGTTCTCAGGCCTCAGACCTGAACTAGAATCTAAACTGCCACTCTTCAGCTCTCAAGCCTTCAAACAAAACCCTGCAGCTTGCAGAGGGCAGCTCATGGGACTTTGCAGCCTTCACAACCTCATGAGCCAATAACTTATAATAAATTTCTTCATATATATATCATATGTAATATGTGTAGATAAAGGTATCTTGCCTGTTGCTTATATTTCTCTGGAGGACCCTAAGGCAGAGATGAAATATAGACGTAATGATCACCAATAAATTGTACTTCTCAAGGTCTTCTTGGAGTGATTCCTATAGAAGGTGTTCCCAAGGAAAATCTAACAGTTCTTGGTCTCAGCACTAACTAGCAAGGGTTAAATATAATGTAACCAAGTTTCAACAATTTTACCCTCTAGTTTATTAAAAATTACTGGGTTGATATCATCTGGTCCCAGTGGTACATATATCCATTTTATCAATCAGGACTTGAATATCCACTGCATTTACCAGTAGTTGATCTCAAACCTATAAGCTACCAAAAAAAAAAAAAAAAAAACAATTCTGCTTAATGTTTTTCTCAGAAAATAAAATACTTCACTTGGATGATATACAATTCTAAAATTTCCTGGAAATTTGACATGCAATTTTTCAAGACAAAGAAAATCAAGAATGTGAGGTGCTCCATAAGTGAATATGTGGCCTACTCAGCTACCCTGGAGAAATCAAAGTGCCCTCAGGTAATTAAGATTATTGATGCACTTTCTAGGTGCCAACAAAATGGCACTGACTCTTAGGAAACCACTTTTAATGTAAAATGTATCACAAAACCTTACTACCATACCGTACAAAATATGTACACACCAGTTTGCTTCACGTATTATAATTCTAAGACTATCAACCTACATTATTTCATCATCAAATCTCTAGGGAACATTATCTACACATTTAGCATTTCAAAAAGAGAATCTCTTCTTCGAATTTTTTTAATAAATTAAACACTGGGATATCACTAATGCGATCTAAAGATCTGACGGTGCTAAAAGTTGTACAAAAGGAAATGAAGAGACGTCATCCCTACCCCTAAAATCTTAGAAACTTGGAGGACAAAATTAAGAAAGATACACAGAACCTGAAAAACCTAAAGCATGTGAACAATAATAAGTTAAATTGTATAAACAAAAATCAAAGCAAATGTCATAGACAGATGGTGGGTCAGGAAGGAAATGTTTTAAAAAAAAAAAGTAGCCTCCTTTCTCCTTGGAGAAAAATGATAAAGTACCCAAATATCTAGCTTAACCTCACTGGTAGACATGTGGATTTTTGGGTTTAATATCAGATGCATGGTATTGGGTTAATTATACTCCTTAATTCAAAGTACAAACTCATCATTAAACTTTTCAAGGAAAATATCTTCGTTTGATCTGCTTGTTTCCAAATATGTATTTGTTTCCTTTTATTCCCATTCCTCACTTATCATTCATGCCCTACCATTCTAACAATTTTTTTGCTTATATTTCTTCTTATAAAATGTAAAGTATTATCCTGGGTACATTTAAAATTATGTGTAAGTATGACTGTATATCATTCTATTTTTTTATTTTATTTTTACCTAGCTTGATGTTATAAGGACCATCCATGTTGCCATACATATATCAGTCTACTGTTTTCAACTACAGCATAATATTCCAGCAGTGGGGTGTGGGGGGAGATCCGCCACATTTTACATGTCACTCGCCCAGTGAGGGACTCCCAGATGGATCCTGCCTCACAAATATAGCTACAATAATCATCCTTGTATGTGTACCCTTAGGGGACTATGTGACAATTTCCTTTTGAAATATACCAGGGAAGTGAATTATTGAGTCATAGAGTATGAAAATATATTTAAGTTTGCTATAACTACATTTAAGATTGCTCTCCAGAATGGCCGCACCATACTTCATGCCTATTCATCAGTGCATGAGGTTGCCTGTCCTCACAGCCCTGATGACCCATTTTATATCCCTGCTATAGTCTCACTACTTTGAAAATTTGCATTGTTCTGATTATTAATGAGCTGACATCTCTTCATGCACTTGTTAGCTTTTAGGCTTATTCTTCTTTAAAATTCCAATTCAGAGCTTTTCCCCATTTTTCCATTAGGGTTATTGCCTTTTCCCTATTGATACCCAGTATTTTCTAGCCTACATGTTAATCCCTTAACAATCTGAAACAGTGTTAACCTCCCCTGCCATTTTGCTAATAGCTTTCTTCCTGGTATATTTTGCTAAACAGAAATTCTAAATTCTGGGGCAACCAAATTCAGTGTGCTTTCATTTCTTAAGATATGTTTATGTGAGAGTGTGAAGGTGCATGGAAGACAGATGTGGTGACCTCAGTCTCACGTGGAGAATGGAAATACCTGAAGCACATGGGCAGAAGGATCCACCAACAGGCAGGAAGGCTCTTAGGGAGGCATGACCACATGTTAGCCGTATGACCTTGGGCAAGAGGTTACCATCCATAAAATGGAGCAATACCAGTCCCCGAAGATAATGTAAGTAAAAGAATATGCACAATTGCTAGCATACGATAGGTCATAAATACAACTCCATTGCTCCTTCCTCCTAATTCCCACACCTCACATGATGCAAAAGGAAGGAATATGCAAATTCTGACACTCAGAAATCAGATTCATCAGCTGATCCCATACCTCTAAATTCAAATTTAAAGTATCTGTGGATACAGGCTCTCCAGGGCATTCCTGCTCAGACTATGACTATATATATCAGACAAAGATTAAGTCCTGAAAAAAAAAAAAAGTGAACATGCTATTTCCCTGAAGAGACCAAAGGAAAAGAGCACAGGTGCAAATAACTAATTATCTGATGATGGGATCTTATGGGCAAATTAGTTATCTCACTAACAAATAGATTGAAGCAATGGGTGTAGGATGTCTCCCTGCAGTGGATATGGCAGGGGTAGGCAGGGATGCTATTTTAGGTTCCTATGAGGTAAGTACAGAGAGGATGTGGATAAGCTTAGGTTGTAGCTTTCCAGACTTTCTGATCCATGATGCTTAAGTTTCAAAAAAAAATGATTGTCATGAACACCCTCATCTTGATTTGACTGATGTTCATTTATCATCCTCTTTCTTGACTGTTTTCACTCACATGCAAATCTAAACTTATTATTAGGATATGATGGGGGCATTAAAAGAACTATGAAAATCACACAGTCCTCAAGAAAGTTTAAGCATGAGTGAGTTTTCAAATATCCTTTTTAAATTTGTAAACTTTCTTAAAATCTCTTCACTATTTAATCAGTAGATATTTAATTTGCATCTATTATATACCAGGCACTGGTCATAAGAATTTAAACTACACTCTGAAACATGAACAATTTTAAGCAAGGGAATAGCATGAGACCCATATTTAACAAAGATAACTTAACAGTAGTATGGAAATAGATGAACTTGAAATGGTATCCCTGGAGTCAGGAATACCAGTTAAGAGAAAATATAACACTGGAGTCAGATGTGAGGCCTTGAACTCTGAAGTAAGAGTGAAGATGCAAAAAAAGGAGTCAAGTGACATTTAAAGCTTTGTGACCCACTGAATGTTAGAGTAAGATAAATTCAACCCATTCAACAAATGTTTCTTCCTACTTTTCAGTGTGTGAGATGATAAGCTGGAGACTTGAACGGGATTCCTCAACTTCTGCACTACTGACATTTTGGAATAAGAAAATTATTTGTTAAGGGGGATGGAGAGGCCTGTCCTCTACCCTGGGAGGGGTGGGTAGCAGCATTCCTGTGCTCTGTTCACTAAAGTCTAGTTACACCATCCCCTGCTATGGCCATTCAAAGTGTCTCCAGATGTCAGCGAATTTATACCGGGAAGCAAAACTGTCCCTGGTTGAGAACCATTGAAACTAAGGACTCTGGATTTAAGAGGCTTTTCATGTAGGCAAGAGATGCTTTGATATAAGCATGTTCAGAGTATAGGAAAAGCAGAAGGGAGGAAGCTGTCAATACTCTTTGGGGAGGAATGAGCATGGAAAAATTCTCCATAGAGGAGGAGACATGGAAGCTGAATCGCTCATCACGGGCATTACAGACGGGGACAAATACATGAAAGCAAAGTACCATATCAAGCTCCTAGCTTGAGTGTCTGGGTGAATGGCAATGTCACTAAAAAAATATAGAAACAGAATGCTGAATTTATGGAACTGGTAAGACACCTAGTAGTTCTTGAAAATGCAGATAGAAATCAAGGAAGACACACACACACACACACACACACATACACATACAAATAGAAATCAAGGACACACACACACATACACATACAGATAGAAATCAAGGACACACACACACATACACATACAAATAGAAATCAAGGACACACACACACATACAGAAAAAAACAAGGACACACACACAAATACACATACAGATAGACATCAAGGACACACACACACATACAGATAGAAATCAAGGACACACACACACACATACAGATAGAAATCAAGGACACACACGCACACACATACAGATAGAAATCAAGGACACACACGCACACACTCAAAAGTTAAAAGTACATAGCTGGTGGAACTCAAAGACATGGACTACATCATACCACCAGAATGTTTATAAATTTATTAATGGAGATGAAAACATCAAGATAAGGTCCTCAGATAAAATCTAATAAAGAGAAGCATACAAAATCCATCAGGAAGAAATGGTTGAAAGATGAAGGAGGACCCATTTTAACTTATATAGCATATTTGATGAATACCCTACAACCACTTCTCTTCAATCCATCCGCATTCCCTGGGAGATGGGCCTCCTCCATTTCATGATTACTCCCCTCTATATTCCTTTTCATACTGTTAAATCCATTCTAATCCATTAGCCACAGAGAAACAAAATACTATTGGTGGTATTACTTATACTATATACTAATGACTTTCTTTCTTATTTATTTTTTGCAAAAATGTTCATTTCATAGTGCTGATTAAGAGATATAAACAAAACAAACTTTGTGTTGGATATGGGCCTGTGACCTTCAACATCCCTTCCAACCACCTTCGAATGTGCCTTTCTGTTCTGCAAGGACTAAAAACCCAAAAGCTGTATTTCTGGGAATTTTACAGCTAGGGACTAGAGGTAAATTCAGTAATACCAAATGTATGCACTTGAACAAGATTTGGAAGGAAAGAATTAGGAAGAGGCTATTTTCCGCTATTTCTACAGTTTGAGAGACAAGTGCCATTTTGGAAATGTCTGAATTTTCCACAGCAGGTCTCTGATGAAGGCCATTGCTTAATCTAGGAAAGGCAACAGTAATCTTGGTATCCTGGCTCTACAGAAGGATTTGCAAATTCATTCTGTAAAGCATAACGTCAAGTCTGCATCATGCACCTTTCCAGTGATTCTGTAAGCCATTTAAAATTCTGTAAGACACCCACTTCTGCTTCAACCTGTTAAAATGGACTCTAATCTCCAAGCTAATCATTAATAACCACCCATCATTTCTACATGAAACTCGATCTAGTTCTATCTCTACATATTCTTCCTCTCACTCCTAAAACATTCCTGTAAAGGGAAGTAATGAGGCACACACATACATTGACATGAACCAGCAGAAGTGCCAATCAGCAGACATAGCTCAAAATTCAAGTCTAGCTAAACTGAAATCTTAAGTTTATAAGTTCAATTTTAAGAGCAAACAATGAGGCTGACATTCCAAAGTCTATAAACTGACCTAAAACACTCAGTTTCTTAGAGCATTTTGATACAGTAGAAAGAATGTAAATTGGTCAACTTGCTATTTTGCAGTCTCATGTGTATACTACAGTCATTCTCAAATTAGAGAATAAATGCTTTCAAGGAGAAATGAATTAAGAGGTGATGGAACAATGCAATAACTTTTAAAAAAATCCGATTTGAATCAAATATGAAAATCAGTTAAACTACTTTTTTTACATTTAATTTTTTTTAATTTGTTCTAATTGTTATACATGACAGTAGAATGCATTTTGACATATCATGTATAAATGAAGTGTAATTTCTCATTCTTCTGGTTATACATGTTGTAGAATCACACCAGTTGTGTAATCATACATGTACACAGGGTAATAATGTCCAATTCATTCTACTACCCTTCCTATCCCCATACCCCCTCCCCTCCCTTCACTCCCCTCTGCCTAATCCAAAGTACCTTTATTTTTCCCTAGCTCTTCTCCCCGCTTATTGTGAATTAGCATTCACATAGAGAAAACATTTGGCCTTTGTTTTTTTGGGTTTGGCTTCTTTCGATTAGCATGATATTCTCCAGTTCCATCCATATGCCAGCAAATGCCATAATTTCATTCTTCTTTAAGGCTGAGTAATATTCCATTGTGTATATATACCACTTTTTTTTTTATCCATTCATCTGTTGAAGAGCAACTAGGTTGGTTCCATAATTTGGCTATTGTGAATTAAGCTGCTATAAATATTGATGTGGCTGTGTCACTGTAGTATGCTGATTTTAAGTCCTTTGGGTATGTAATGAGTTCTTACACATCAGTGAGAAAAGAACTCACTGATTAAGGCACCAACAGAAAAATGGGTGGTACAGACAGAAATAATTTGAAGAAGAACAATGAAAGCGGCCAATATTCAGCTGACAATATTAATGTCACCAATAAGCAAAGGAATGCAAAGTAAAATAGTAGTGAAATGTTACATTTGGCCCATCAAATTGACAAGGATTGGGGAAAAATGCCCACACAGGCAAATACACAAGTAGTAAAAGATACATTGCTGAAATGGAGTAGATGTGTGCAATCTTACTGGAAAACAATTTAAGTAAATATTTCAAAAGCCTAAAAGTATCAACATTTATATTAGTTATATAAATGTATATTACATTGTACTATAAATAACATCACATGTAACATTACATATATTTATTGCATTAATATCTTTAAGCAATTAAAATTATTAAGATAGAAAGTGGTTTCTAATAAGCATATTGGCATTTCTAAAATCTATAGGAACAGTTTCAAAATTATTTATTGCTACCCTGTTACAGCTTCGTAGAATATCCTGCTCATTCCTTTTCTAAGTTGTTTATTAAAAATGTAAAAAGCATCCCCTTTTAAAAATCTGTTTGTATTTTTACACTAAAGGATTTTTATTGCCATGCCATTTAAAAGAAAAATGGGGAAAAAATAGATTACAAAACAGGGCTTGGGTTACATTAATTATTGTATATTTCAATTCTGTAACCATTAGAACTTATTTCAAATGATATTTACTAGCATGTGGTGATTTTTTACTACATGTGAAATAAAAGGGTACAGAATTTATGCAGTATGAACTCAAATTTGTAAAACAAAAATATATATAAATATGGAAATATTGGGAGAAAAAATAAATATGACAACAATGATACCACTTGAGAGAAAATCAAACATGATTTTATTTATTGTTACATTTATGTACATATTTTCTATGATGAGCAGGTGTAGATTTTATAATCAGAAAAATTCTGAGTAAATGATATAGAAGGAGGCGGCATTTTTTTTATTACAATTGGATAATACCCCAAAGAAAGAGCTACCTAAAAGAGTTTACTGTTGCACAAACATTGAATGAATAACTACTACTTATTGAATATGGTGTTAGGATCTCAGGATATAGAAATGGATAAGATTCACTCCAGGCCTTCAGGAGCTCAAGCTAATATCAAACATACAATTTATAACATATAGTATTGAGGGAAAGCCCTGGACCTCTGCAGAAATGCATAAGTAAATGTTCAGTGATCTGCTAAGTGGGCTCAGAAACCAAACAGCAGGAAAATCCAGAGCTGCGTCTGCTGGGGAACAGCCATACCCACGTTCCTCTTTCTTGCCCATATGTCAGACTGTCCTGAGTTTGACTGCTAAGTCTCATTCTTCCACCTGTTCTGTTCAAATCTGACATCAGTTACGTTATCTTGGAATTCTTTGGAGATTACTATTTCTCAAGTCTTAATTCTAAGACTGTTTTGTTCTACATTTCTTCTTACATAAACTGCTTATATATCCTGCAGACTCACAGATAAATCACAGAACCCTCACCTTATCACCTGGAGAAACTAACACAAACTATAAAATTCAAGTCTAGAATTGAAAAGCTAAAAAGTTATCATCTCTGGTTATACAAGGAATTTGCTTCATCACATATGCCTGGGAGAACCCAGCTCTTGTGAGCCTAGCTTCCCTGATTCCTTGTGGGTTCTCATAAAAATCACATCTCCCAATCTGAGGGAGACCTTACAGATTCTCCTTCCAACTTTCATTTTTCAAATGGCCTGTGGTAATTAAATGACTCAATCAAGTCCACACAACTGGTTAGTAGCTAAGCCAAAGTTAGAAGGTAGGTTTCCTGGGAAAATGGCTAGGAGGTGTCTCTGCATCACTCTTTTTACACCTTGAGATTCTTCTATGTATATTTTACTCTACTTTATGTGGAAATCTTCCACATTTGGTCCAGACTAACTCTCTAGTCTCCTTAGAGCCTAAAATAGTCCAGTTGTCAGACAACTGTTTATCTGCTTTGAACCCCATGGAATGAGGAGTGGGGTGAAAGTGTGTCTTGGAACACCAGAATGGATTCCAGTGAGTATAACTTACTTCCCCTGGGATCTGAAGGCCCCAGGGGCAATCAGTAACTTGGCTTAGTTTTCAATACCAGGCAGATAGCCAAGGAAGAGCAGGCCCCACTACAGAATGACAAATGAGGATAAGAAAGTAACAAGAATAGAAAAAACATGTCCAAAAAGAAGATGTATTACAATACAGGTATCAGTAGTTTTTGAAACAGATCAGCGTTAGCCACATGGTTATGAATAGGAAACTTACAGATGAAAATAACATCAAAGTATTTGTAAGTGAGGCAACGTGATCTAATGACTGAAAACACAAACTCTGGAGTTTCACAATTGTTTATGCCTCAACATGCCCTGTTACTAGTTGTATCATCCTGGATAAACTACATAACCGTTAAAGTTTGCTTTTCTGGAAGGAAGGAAGGAAGGAAGGAAGGAGGGAGGGAGGGAGGGAAGGAAGGAAGGAAGGAAGGAAGGAAGGAAGGAAGGAAGGAAGGGGAAGGGAAGGGAAGGGAAGGAAGGAGGGAGGGAGGGAAGGAGGGAGGGAGGGAAGGAAGAAGGGAGAGAGGAGGGAAGGGAAGGGAGGAAGAAAGAAGGGAGGGAGAAAAGGATAAGAAGAGGAGGAAGGGGAGAGGAAGGAAAGGAAAGAAAGGGAAGACAAGAGGAGAGGAGAGGAGAGAAGAGGAGAGAAGTCTAGCCTTTTAAAGACATTTGGGAGGGCTTTAAAAGGAGGCCTGAAATTGGCACCTAACACAGATTTGTGTTTAACAGAAGGCAACTGAACAACTCCCGACTGACATTAGAACCCAGGTTGAGGGGCTCCTTAAGAAGCTTAGGGTTCTCTACCACCTATTCATGCAACCTTAGAGAGGATCAAAACTGACCACCCTATGAACTAGTGATACTTTCAGAATGGTTGAGTGGGAAATTTAAGAACCCTCCTTCCCCAAAAGAAACATAATGGAGTTTTATGTTTGCAATTTAATTTCAAATTGTTTAGGAAAATGTGATGTGTGCCTGTGTGTGTGTGTGTGTGTGCAGAAAGAGAGAGAGAGAATGAATAACAAGGCAGATGTGATAGAATGCTAACAATTGAACAATCTAGATGATATATGAAAGTTCTTTGTCGTGTACTTGCAACTTTTTATAAACTAACATTATTTTAAAACAAAAATAAGGACATTGTTTTAAAAAAAAATAAATCACATGCATACCTACAAATACATATGCATATATACCATATGTATAATTTTAAATTATAATTTTATATATTAATCCAATGACTAAAATGGGAGGGATAAGTATACAAAGTTTCTGTAATACATTATTCAAAATATTCATTTTCAATTAAAATATTATAAGTCAGGAAAAGAAACAACAAAGTGTTAACCATACACTAAACAAAACGTACACAGTAAAAACTGGCTACGAGGGAGCCCAGATATAGGACATAGCAGACAAAGATTTAAAAACAGTCATTATAAGCATGATCAAGGTAGTAAAAGTAAAACTAAAAGTAATAAATAGGCATAATAATAAAGTCATGATAACAATGTCTGATCAAATGGATATTAAAAAATAAAAATAGATTTTAAAGAAGACCAAATGGAAACTCTAGAGTTGAAAACTATAGTAACTGAAAACAAAAATTCTGTATAGAGTTTCGACAATAGATTTGATCTACTGGAAAAAAGAATTAGTCAACTCAATGATAGATTGATAGAGGTTATGCATACTGAAGAACAGAGAGAAAAAAGAAGTGAAGAAAAATGGTCAGCACCTTGAAGAAATGTAGGAAATCATTAAATGCACCAACATACTCATAAATGCAGTATAAGAAAAAGAGGAAAGAAAAATATTCATAAAAATAATAGCTAAAAACTTTCCAAATTTGATGAGAAATATTAATCTACACATCCAAGAAGATCAAATGTCCAAGTAGATAAAAGCAGAAACCCCCACCTAGGTAGATCAAAGTAAAAATATTAAAATTGAAAAGAGAAAATTTTGAAAGCATTATGAAATGACTTATCATATGTAAAAGAACCTCCAAGATATTACTAGCTAACTTCTCATCAGAAACTACGGAGTTCTAAAACAATGGAATGATATATTCAAGGTGCCGACAGTAAAAAAAAAAAAAAATTATCAACTGAGAATCATATATCCAGTAAAATTATATTTGTGACCTTGGTTTTTGCAAAATTTTTTAACAGGACAGAAAAATCACAGGCTATAAAAGAAAAAAATTGGCCTAAATCAAAATTAAAGATTTCTGCAGCAAATTTTCCCATAAAGATAATAAAGAGACAATCTCTATAATGGAAGAGAACACTTGTAAATTATGTGTCTGAAAAGGGAGTTGTATCCAGAATACAACAAGAGCTCTTCCAACTCAAGAAATAATTTTTAAAAAACAAAAAGTCCAATATAAAGACAGGCAAATAATTTTCATACATATGTCTCCAAAGTAGACATACAAATGGCCAGTAAGAATATGAAAGGATGCTCATTGTCATTTGTCATTTGGGAAATGAAAACAAAAACCATAATGAGATAATACGTCATATCCAGTAGGATAGCTATAACCAACAAGGTGTTTGCAAGTAGAGGGAAAAAATACTTAATATATTGCTAGTGAATGGTGTTTGCTCCTTGCCATTATACACTGAATATGTGTAAGGGGAAGACATTCATGAGTTTGCCTTGAGTCTTAAATGAGATTTCGGACTTGGATTTTTGGGGGATGCTGGAACTGTTTATACTATGGGGAGTCTTGAAAATGGACTAAGTGCATTTTGTATTGCATGACAGGCATGAGCTTTTGAGGACCAGGGGCAGAAATTATGGTGTAGATATGAAGGGTCCCCCAAAAGCTTATGCGTGAGACAATGCAAGAATGTTCAGAGGTAAAACTATTAGGTTATAAGAGCCTAATCTAATCAGTGAATTAATCCAATGATATGGATTAACTAGGCAGTAATTATACGCAGGTAGTATGTGGCTAGAAAAAGTAGGCCACTAGAAGCATGCCTTTGGGGTTTATATTTTGTCCTTAGCAGAGCACTCTCTTTCTCCCTCTCTCTCTCTTTCTGCTTCATGGTGCCATGTCCTGAGCTGCTTTACTCCACCACACCCTTCTGCCACTATGTTCTGCCTCACGTGGGCCCAGAACAACAGAGCTGGCCAACCATAGACTAAACCTTGAAACCATGAGCAAAAACAAACTTTTCCTCTCCTAAGTTGTTCTTGTCAGGCATTTTGGTCACAGTGAGGAAAAGGTAACTAAAACAAATGCTGTGGCCACTTTAGAAAACAGTGTGGCAGTACCTCAAAAAGTTAAGTAGAACCTTACCAAAGGACCCAGAAATTCTACTCCTTGGTATATAGCCAAGAGAAATAAAACACGTCCACAGAAAAATTTGTGCATAAACATCTATAGCAGCATTATTCATAATAATCAAAAACTGGAAACTACCCAAATGCCCATCAACTGATGAAAAGACAAATTACATATGGTATATCCATATAATGAATGTCACAACATAGATGAACCCAGAAAGAATCCAGTCACAAAAGACCACAAAGCATATAATTCCATTTTTATGAAATGTCCAGAATAAGCAAATCCATAAAGATAGAAAGAAAATTAGGGGTTGCTTAGGTCTTAGGACTCAGTAGGATACAGATAAGAGTGGTTCCTAATGGGTAAGGGGTTTCTTCTGGGGGTAATGAAAATAGTCTACAATTAGATTGTGTTATACAACCTGAATGTTTTATAATAAGGTTTAATAATGATGAATAAACTAAAACCACTGAATTATGTTCTAAACGGATGAATATTATAGTGTATGAATCATACCTCAATAAATAGTTTTTTAAAACTGACAATCTACTTCTCTTGGCATAAGAGAAAGTCAAAAGGATAGAAACTAATTCATCTGCCATGGGAAATTAGTCCAACAATACATGCTAGACTGACTTATGGCTCACTGTTGACTGGCTATTCATTTCCTATCTAGGCATTCACTATGTCTAATAAAACCGAGCCAGTGTTCTGATAAGTAAAGTTTGAACATGACCCTTGATAATTTCTTGCATTGGAGTCTCAGGATCTGTAAATAATAATAATAATAATAGTAATAATAATAATAATAACAACAACAACAACAAGTGAAATCAATTCACTGCACAGCTTCTGTTACCTACTTCACTAATTCTAAGAAATTCAACACATTGAGGCCATATAGAAGAAATGATTTTTTTGTATTCTAGTCACATATATCTTGATTCTCTGGAGGATGATGCTAATTTTATATTAGATAACAATTATTAAGTGATCGGGCTTATAAGTATCAGGGTTAAAAGGTACACAGCATTCATTTTAGAATTGACCTTACACAAATTTTCTCTTTTTTTCAAAAGTAAGAAAGGGGAAAAAGACAGAAAAATAGAGTACAAGTGGAGAACTCATTAAGCCAATTGACTGGAAATGATTATATTTCCCTTTCTGTTGTCCAAATTATAATTGAATCATGCATATTGTAATCAATTATGCTAAGTGACATTAGCTGAATAAAGTACGTAGCAAATTGAAAAGACAAACAATACCTTCTGGGGGAGTCCCAATACTGCTGCCCAGACCCAAGATAGCCATCTTGTGAATTCTAGGGACCAGCATCACGGCAGACTCTTCTCCCCTTTCCCAGTGGGGTATTTTGACTGGTTCTAGGTGGACATTGTCCAGTCCATTTTGCTGCAGGTTTTGGTACATGATTTGGATGGCTTTTTCTAGGTTCTTGGAACCACTCAGTCTGGGCCCAACGGTATCAACCAGAAGTGCCAATCGCTCGTAGGACCGGTTCTGGGCTTTCCCGTAAACAGCAAGGTTGATAATTGCTTTAGCAACATCTTCATAGTTGGCTATTTCTTCTTTTATTTCTTGAAAAGGTCTCTGAGAGATACCGTTCTTGTATACAGCTTTCCCAGAGCCAAAGGATAAAAGGTGAACAACACCAACAAAAGTGAAAAGAAGGAACTTCATTTTTTTGTCGAGTTGGTTTTCTTCCCAAGATAATCTGTGTAAGCAAGAAACATTATGTGTTAGGGGTAAGAATCTCATGGCCATCTACCCAAGACCCAGGGTCTGCTTTTCAAGCAGTACCACCTTCCCTTTCCTTCCCAACTAGTATCCAGCTTCCTTTATCATATTCAAACACAGTTACTCCCAAGAATGGACAAGAGACAGGGATTGGTCTTACCAAAAATAGGGCAATAGGGTAGCATTCATTAAAACATAGAAACTCTTGCTACTTAGTCATCCTGTCCACTAAAAGATTAAAATTGAAGAGAACTAGGAACAGGAGAAGGAAGTAGCCATAGAATGATAGGGTGAGCAGTGTTATATGCCGCATCTCCCTCTAAATAGAGTACGATCTAGTGGGTGTCACTGCTCCTGTGTCTGACATGCTCTTTCCTCTTTGCTTGTTGAGCTTGTCCTTTGAGGCACGTCCAGATATCATCTTTTCTCAATGCTTTTCCTAATCCTCTTTCCACTAAAAATAATTGCTTCTTCATCTGCCGTCCAAAAGTATCTAATGTCTTCAAGTTATTTATTGAACACCAACTATATACCAGGGACTGTGACATGCTTTTAGAAGGAAGAAGTCTAAATTGCTACAAAAAGCAGAGAATTAATAAAGACACTGGGCTTTGTTCCCATTAGCTTAAGATATCCATCACCTACACAATAATAATGAAAACAATAATGATAATAACAAAATACATTTATTGCCATGCATCTAACAGTGTTCTAAGTACATTGCATTCATTAACACATTTAATCCTCATAACTACCTGACTATATGAAGCAGTTTCTTCTTATTACCTTTATTTCACAAAAGAGGAACTGGGGCACCAGTATCGAGAGATTAAGTGACTTGCTGACACACAATGCCATCTTCGCTCTGGGATCCATGTTCTAAACAGTGCTACTCAAAGTATGGCTTTGGGACTGAAGCCAATTCAAAGACTGGTTTTACTAGTCCACATTGGGTAAATAGAAAGATTAGGAGTAAATCTGTTTTGTGCTGCTCAATACCGTAGCCAATAGTCTCATGTAGTTATTTCAATTTAAATCAATTAAGATTAAATAAAATCTAAAATGTGAATTCTCAGTCACACTTGTCACATTTCAAGCATTCAATATGCACATATGACTAGTGGCTACCATACTGTCCAGGACAGACAGAACATTTCTATCATTACAGAGTGTTGCATAAATCTGGTTTAGACACTTTTGTAGACTGCATATCTGCTACGGTTTGAATGCTTGTTCCTTCCAAAACACATGTTGAATTTTCAGTGCAATTGGGCAGATGAGGCCTTCAAAGGTGTTTAGGGCCTGTGGGCTCCACCCTCGTGACTGAACTGATGCTGTTATCATGGGAGTGGACTCACTGTGTTATGAGTGTGTTCACCCTCTCTTGCTCTTTCTTGTCCTCTCTTGCCCTTCTGACATGTAATGTTTTCCATCCATGTAGCAGAATAAAAAGGACCTCATCAGATGTCAACCCCCAACCTTAGACTTCCAAAACAGTGAGCCAATTTGTTTGTTTTTGATAAGCCTATCTGTTGTATAGGGATAACAAAGACCCACAGAAACCATATATCAAATATAAAAAGTAAAAAAAAAAAAAAAAAAAAAAAAAAAATGGTGCTTCACTTTATTTCTCTAATTCACTGTTACTATATTTTACAAAACTTTTCGTCTGTAACAAATTCAATTTTTTTTTAAAATGGTCCTGCACCACCGATAATTTCAGAAACCAGTCACAAGCTACTATATTATAAGGATAAAATTTAAATTCTGCTGGCACCTAAGCAAGGTCTTTCAAAAAATGATGCCAACAGTTACTTCAGCATCATCTCTCCTCTTC
The DNA here is from genome assembly GCA_020662805.1 of Glaucomys volans. Lineage (NCBI taxonomy): Eukaryota > Metazoa > Chordata > Mammalia > Rodentia > Sciuridae > Glaucomys > Glaucomys volans. The sequence goes on along the minus strand of JAJEJO010000571.1, from coordinate 803,870 downwards.
CCTCCTAGAGCACACGTGTGGGTTTCCATTCTCTTCACCGTCCCACACCACACACTCCTCACACACAATTTCTCAGTTTCCAGATATGGAGCACTTGAAATGTGGCTACCCCAAATTGAGATATTTTGATTCTGTAAGTGTAAAACATGCACTTAATTTGATTTTAAAGACTTAAATGTAAAAATATTTCACAAATATTGGGTTAATTAAGATATATTATTATTAATTTCACCTATTTCATTTATTTTTAATATGGCTATTGACAATTTTAGGTTACATATTTATTGTATATTGGACAATAACAATGTAGCTGCATTGAACTTCACACTATTCTTCAAATTCCCAAGCCCATTCATAACTCAGGGTCTCCACACATGTTCATTCTCTTTTATTGCAAGGCCCTTCTTGTCCTGCTCCCATTCTCCTAGCAAATGCTTCCATTCATTCTTTAACAAGAATGCTTTAGAAATCGCCTCCTCTGTGGAGCCTTTCCAAACAACACCTGAGTTGTTTGTACCATCTTCTGTGCTTCCACCATAACTAATACGTTATCAGCCACATATTGGTTTATAAACCTCTCTCCCCTACCCTCGTAGTCAAGTATGGTAAATTATTCACTGCTGCACCTTCAAATGCTGGGCACTCAATACATCTGTTTTTTTTTTTTTTAATTTAAGGAACAAATGAGCATTTAATCTCTCTAAAGTCTTAGTGTTATTAGGGTATTAGAGTACTGCTCTTGCCTCCTTCACAAAGAAGCTACAGGAATAAAAACTTGCTATCATAGTTAAAATATTTTGAAAATTTATGCTGCTGCTTTCTGGATTATCACCATTTTTGACACATATAGGTTCTTGGTTTTCATGATCACCATACTGATGCTTGTTTTTAAAAGTTAAATTTTGTTAGGCAATCAAAACATTCCACCAGATTACAGTTTATTCTCAACATTTTTCCAAAGTGGTGTTAGCACAAAGAAAAAAAGAAAACAAGAAACAAGATCTATAAACCATCTTATGAACTACTAATACCACAAGTATCTACTCAATAAAAATTCTCTAAGCATTCTGCAAATGTTAATTAACAATTTCACAATGCATATCTGGTGATGAATTAGAATCACATAATGACAACATTGTAGCATTAAAGAAGAGCTTAGGCATCCTTAGTCCATACCCTGGTTTTACAGAAAGTTAACCAAGGACGATTTTGTGATTCCTAGGCAGCAAATAAACCAGCAACTACAATCAACCAAATACCTGGACCAATGAATACAGACTTCCTGGAGGATTATAAATTGTTTTTATAGGAAATGGTATGCATTTATATATAATAGAAACTCAATGAGTGATACCAAATTCAGTCTAAGAAGCAAATAACTATAATGAAATGTATGTACTCAAACAGACTCATGCATAAAGCGCCATAGGAACACAGAACAAAGGTTTTCACGAAAAACTTTAGAGAAAACAGGACGTGGAGACAGCATCCTCAAGGAAAGGTGGCTTAGCAGGCAGAGTACAGGGAACCAAACCCCTCCCCAAGGGACTACCAGTCTAGTTGAAAGATAGGTCCACTCTTGGATGATAACTACTACTAATAATAATAATGACATCAGTAATAATAATAATAAAATGAAGCTAGGTCCATAATATAACAATACTTAAAAGTCTCATTTTTACATCCTTTTGCATGCATGTCATTTGTACTAATAAATAGCAGGCCATTTTGATAATAATACTTAGCAGTCAGTTAAATTAATTTTGACACTTTAAAAAATGAGACTAAAACAGAAACTGATGCTTGTGTTATTCTGAATACTTTAACTAACCTGAATCTTCAAATCCCACAAATATAAAAATGCTCATTTTTTGAAAGTAGATTAATTTAAAAAATGAAGATATGTTTCAAAGGATCAGTTTTTTCCTAAGTATAACATCAATACTTAAAATATCTACTAAGATTGAAGGCACAAAACACTGAACTACACAAGGAATCCCTAGTACACCTGATATAGGCAAATAGAAAGTATATGTTCATTGATACCATGCCTGGTTTTCCCTGGAACATAATCTGAACTGAGTGCTAGAGGATTTATTATTATTATTGTTTTTAGAAAATTATAGTAGCTCAACTAAGATATTTTTATTGATTGTAGAAAATAATTATTATTAATAATCTATTTGGAGCGGTAACAGAATTGGAACAAGATATTGAAATATCATACCCCACTCAAGAAAAATGAGGTGAAATAAAATATGCAATTTTAAAACACTAGAAATATAATCTAAGTAATTTGTACATTCTAAGTAATAATTAGGATATTTATCATAAAAATTAAAATTATGAAATATAAAGACAAATAGATTGGATAAAGACCAGTAATAGAGGGCAATTTGAAGAATGTCTTTTCCTAAGACAGATTTAGGGTCACCGTACATCAGAAAATCCATTCTAGACCTGAAGTCAGGGCAAAGGAGAAGGATGATTGAGGACAGGACTAAAAACACTAGCCCCCTGTGTGTAAAAAGACTGGACCAGGAGTACAGATATTTTCATGTGCAAAATTAAGAAAGGATAAAATTAATATAAACTCACTCAGCAAATCTACTATTAGTACTGTACCAGGGGACAGCCCTAGAAGCTCAGGGCTAATATTAGGAAAATCAAAATGCACAACTTTACACAGTAGGTGATAAACATATGTGACTTTTTACCAAAGAAAAAGAAAGCATTAGATAAAATCAGGAATAACACAGTAATTAGAAGCCGCACCCTGTTAAATGTACCACAAAGTGCTGGTACCACACTGACCAAACTGAAGTTCCCTGTGCTGATCTGAAAGACCCTCAGTCTGCCTGTATCAAAAATAAAATGTCCCCCACAATTAAAAAAAAATTCACAACTAAAAAGACTGCACCATAAAACACACTCGATAAAATCTTTGATGAAGAAGAAATGAAAAATAAAATGAAAACCAGCAGAGGGAGAAACTAAACTAGAAGAACATTCAATCAAAGGAGAAACCAATTCAAATTAAAAACCAGAAGTAAGCCAAAATGACATGGAATAAAAACCATCTCTCACTAATAACATTGAATGTAAATGGCCTAAACTTATCAATCAAAAAACATACTGGCAAATTGGATTAAAAAACAAGACCTAACAATACGCTGTCTCCAAGAGACTCACCTCACAGGCAAAGGCATCCACAGACTGAAGATGAAAGGATGAGAAAAAATACGTCTTTCACATGGATCTTGCAAACAAGTAGGGCTTTCTATTCTCACACCAGATAAAGTGGACTTCAAGCCAAAGTTAATCAAAAGAGACAAAGAAGGTCATTTCATACTGCCTAAGGGAATTACACAATAAGAATAAATAACAATTGTAAATATTTGTGCCCCAAACAATGAAGCATCTATATACATCAAACAAGTCCTTCTTAATATCAAGAGTTAAATGGGCCACAACACAATAATACTGGGTGACTCGAATATGCCTCTCTCATCGCTAGATAGATCTTTCAAACAAAAACTAAATAAAGAAGCTATAGAACCAAAACATACAATTAATGATTTAAACTTAACAGACCTATATAGAATATTTCATTCATTAATGACTAAATACACTTTCTTCTCAGCAACATATGGATCATCTTCTAAAACAGACCATATCTTAGACAACAAAGCAATTCTTAGCAAATACCAAAAAAAAAAGTAGAGATAATACTTGTACTTGAATTCTATCAGATCACAATGGAATGAAGTTAGAAATAAACAATAAGATAAAATAGAAGCTACTCTAACACCTGGAGACTAAATAATACTCTATTGAATGATGATTGGATAGCAGAAAAAAATCAGTGGTGAAATACAAAATACATAGAGGTAAATGTGATACAACATATCAAAATCTCTGGGACACTCATTGAGTGTCATTCATTAAAAGAGCAGAAAGATAACAAATAAATAACCTAACATTACATCTCAAGGCCCCAGAAAAAGAAGAGCAAATCAACACCCAAATCAGGAGAAGACAGGAAATAACTGAAATCAGAACCAAAATCAATAAAATTGAAATTTTAAAAATTGAAAGAAATTAACAAGACAAGAAGTTGGTTTTTTGAAAAAAAATAAAAATTAATAAACCCTTAGCCAAGCAAACCAAAAGAAAAAGGGGGAAAAAACCTCAAATTATTAAAATTCATGATAAGCAAAGGAAATATCACTATAAACACTACTGAAATACCACTGAAAATGGATAATCAGAAATTATTTTGAAAATGTATCCTCCAATAAACTAGAAAATTTTGAAGATACAGACAAATTTCTAAAGACATATGACCTGCCCAATTAAACCAGGAGAATATAGAAAATTTAAGCAGATCAATTTCAAGTAATGAAATTGGAGACACCATTAAAATCTTACCCACAAAGAGAAGCCGAGGACCAGATGGATTCTCAGCCAAGTTCTACAAGACCTTTAAAGAACTAACACTAATCCTCCTCAAATTAATCCATGAAATAGAAAAGGAGGGAACCCTTCCAATCTATGAAGCTAGTATCATCCTGATATCAAGACCAGAAAAAGACACATCAAGGAAAGAAAACTTCAGATCAATATCCCTGAGGAACATAGATGCAAAAACTCTCAATGAAATACTGGCAAATCAAATTTTAAAAAAAAAAAGCATTTAAAAGGTAGTGCATCATGATCAAGTGGGGTTCATTCTAGGGATGCAAGGTTGGTTCAACATCCAGAAATCAATCCATGTAATTCACCACATTAACAGACTTAAAGACAAGAATCATATGATTATATCAATAGATTCTGAAAAAGCATTTGACAAAATCAGCATCCTACAATATGTATATTCAGAAAAATGAGAGATTACACTCCATTTATGTATGATCTATCAAAATGTATACATGCATTCTACTGTCATGTACAACAAATTAGAACAAATAATTTTTTTTAAAAAATCATCATCCAATCATGTTTTAAATACTAGGAAAACTAGGGATACAAGGAATATACTTCAACATTGTAAAAGCTATGTATGTTAAACCAAAGGCCAACATCATTCTAAATGGAGAAAAACTGAAAACATTCCCACTAAAAACTGGAACAAGAGAGGGATGCCCTCTTTCGCTACTTCTACTCGACATAGTCCTTAAAACTCTAGCAGGGCAATTAGAAAAAAGAAAGAAATTAAAACCAGGCTCGGTGGCACATACCTGTAATCCCAACAGCTTAGGAGGCAAAGGCAGGAGGATTGTGAATTCAAAGGCAGCCTCAGCAAAAGTGAGGCACTAAGAAACTCAGTGAGACCTTATCTCTAAATAAAATGTGGTATAGGGCTGGGATGTGGCTCAGTGGTCAAGTGCCCCTGAGTTCAATCCCCAGTACAAAAAAAAAGGAAGGAAGAAGAAAGAAAGAAATGAAAAGGATATGAATAAGAAGAGCTTGAACTCTCTTTGTGTGCCAGTGACATGATCCTATATTTAGAAGACCCAAAAAACTCTACCAGAGAACTTCTAGAATGCATAAGTGAATTTAGAAAAGTAGAAGAACACAAAATTAATCCCCATAAATAAATTGTTTTCCTATATACCAATGATGAATCAGCTGAAAGAGAAATTAGGAAAACTATCTCATTCACAATACCCTTTAAAAAAAAAACTTCAGAATCAATCTAACAAAAGAGGTGAAAGACCTCTACTATGAAAACTACAGAACACTAAAGAAAGAAATTGAAGAAGACCTTAGAAGACAGAAAGATCTCCCATGTTCTTAGGCAGAATTAATATGGTCAAAATAGCCATAATATCAAAAGTGCTATACAGATTTAATGCAATTTCTATTAAAATTCCAATGATGTTCTTCATAGGAATAGAAAAAGCAGTCATGAAATTCACTTGGAAAAATTAAAGACCCAGAATAACCAAAGCAATTCTTAGCTAGAAAAAGCAAAGCAGGATGCATCACAATACCAGATCTTAAATTATTCTACAGAGCTGTAGTAACAAAAACAGCATGGTATTGGCACCAAAACAGGCATGAAGACCAATAGAACAGAAGACACAGAGACAAACCCACACAAATACAATTATCTCATCCTAGACAAAGGCACCAAAAACAAATATTGGAGAAAAGAGCCTCTTCAACAAGTGGTGCTGAGAAAACTCGAAATCCACATGTAGTGGAATGAAATTTAACCCCATCTCTCACCCTGTACAAAACTCAACTCAAAGTGGAACAAAGACCTAAGTATTAGACTAGAGACCCTGCATTACTAGAAGAAAATGTAGGTCCAACACTCCAACACATCAGCTTCTTTAACAAGTCTCCTAAAGCACAAGAAATAAAATAAAAAACCAATAAATGGATGGTATCAAACTAAAGAGCTTCTTCACCGCAAAGGTAACAATTAAGAACGTGAAAAGAGAGCCTATGGAATGAGAGAAAACTTTTGGCACCCGAATCTTAGATAAGGTCTTAATTTCTAGGATATACAAAGAACTCAAAAAGCTTAACACAAAAAAAATCTAATGGCCTATCAATAAATGGGTAAAGGAACTGAACAGATCCTTCTCAAAAGAAGAAATACAAGCCATGTCAACAAATATATGAAAAATGTTCAATATCTCTAGCAATCAGAGAAATGCAAATGAAAACTACACCAAGATTTCACCTCACTCCAACCAAAATGGCAATTATCAAGAATACAGGTAACACCTGCCTGTTGGAGAGAACATTCAACCTTTGTTTTGGGGGGATAAGCTTATTTTACTTAGCATGATAGTCTCTAGACCTATCCATTTACCAGCAAAAGTCATAAAGTTATTCTTTTTTAATGGCCGGGTAATATTCCATTGTGTATATAATACCATATTTTCTTTGTCATTCATCTGTTGAAGGGCACCTCAGTTGGTTTCATAGCTTGGCTATTTTGAACTGAGCTTCTAAACACATAGTGATGGTGGGGCAGGGATAGAAGTTCAGTGGATTAGACAAAGGGGAATTAAGGGAAGGGAAAAGGGATAGGAATAGAAAAGACAATGTAATGAATCTGACATAACTTTCCTATTTACATATATGAAGACACCACAGTGAAACTCCACATGATATGCAACCACAAGACTGGGATCCTAATTAGAATAAGATATATTTCATGCTTATATAAATATATCAAAATAGATTCTACTGTCATGTATAACTAAAAACAATAAGAAATTATTTAAAAGAAATACAGTGTCCCTGTACAATTGTATCGGCAGAATAAAAGTAAGCTTCAGTGTTCCTGTAGTGTCTACAAAGATGAAAAATCATTCTACGGTGACCAACAAAGACAAATAGTATTACTCATCTCAAACATTTTCTCTTTATTCCATTATAAAAGGTGTTCTGTTTTGTTCTAGGTCATAACTTCATCTCTCCATTCATTCGATGAAAATGTAATAAGCACCTACTAAGCACAGAGAAATAAAAATATAATATCCCCAGCCTCAAAGAGCCAGCAAGTATAAGAAGGAGGTAGATGAGAAAGGCCCTGTGAGCAGGGTAGTTACAAGGGTCTATGAGAAGCATAGAGTAGGTCTATTGAGCCGACTTCTAAAGTGCACCCAGGAGTTTACCCATGTGCACCTGAAGACGGCGGGACTGACCCTGGAGAAAACTCAACAGGAAACTACTCATGCAATGAGAAAGAGATCTACAAAACCTAGTCCCACAAAGCAAGGGTAATGGAAAAGCCAGGGGACACTGAGTGGCAAAACAGGAGACACCGCCTCAGAAGCCAGGGAGCATCCCCCAGGGGTTGCCCCAAGAGACTGCTGTGCGAAGCTCCAACAGTAGGAAGCAAAATGCCCCAGAGTGCCAGGTCAGGGGCACAGGGAATGCTCCTCTTACCCCACTGGCTGCCATGAAGCCAGGAAAAGGGAGGAAGGGAGGGAGGGAAGAAGGGAGGGGAGAAGGAAGTCTCTTCTCTGATCTTCTCTCCCCCTTGTCTCCATAGCGTGGGTAATTAACCCAGTACCACACCAGGACAAGGACAGCACCGCAAGTTCCTCAAAATCCCCCATCAAGCCAGTACTTATTTCCTATCCAGTTATTCTTTAAAATTTTCAGAGAGATGAAAATAATCCTGCAAAAGTAAGAATCTCTGCCCACAAAAGCTGCATTAGTCAAGCAATTCATTTACAAAAACACTCAAGATTTTCTTCCATTTAAAATGCCTAAACTACTAATAACCTAGTTGACAAAAAAAGCGGTCTAGCACTCTTTCAAGCAATTATACAATTATTTGAAATGTCTAAACTTAAACTGCACATTTTAAAATGTTTTTTTATTCTTACGCACAGAAGTTTGAAGTCATTGTTCCTTTACTAAGTTTGAAGTCATTGTTCCTTTACTTGTATTCAGCTACAGAAATATTAAATACTGTACTCTTCAAAATGCTAAATGACTGTTTTTAAAACCCATGCTGTATCATGCCTTTGAATTCAAAAACTTTGAATATATATATTCAAAATCATCTTTGGAGCACCGTTTGAAAAAGATTTGCTTTTCATAGATTGTCTTCACAATCCATAGTTACAGATTTATTTTTTTCACAAAAAGAGATAAAATTCTTTATAATGTCATTTTCTTTCTTCTCTACTTAAATCTGGAAGTAAACTGAAGCAAAACCAACATTTCTCATACTGTGAATTATAGTCTAATAATAGGTTTATATTTTGAGGAAACAAAACAAAACCCTTTGCCTCTATTTCTAAATATTCTTTCCTGAAAAAATTATTGTTTGAAAATGTCTCAGGCTATGATAAAAATGCCAGAATGAATAGACTAATCGAAGTGGAAAGGGACACAAGAAAAAGAGAATTGACTGAAAGACAGAAGGAGTGAGATTTAGGGCTGAAATTTTTATTGATTTTTTATTGCATTAGTTACTTTTCTTTCTAAAGACTGAATATATAACTTACATGAAAACTTCGGTATTTCCCCTTAATCTTTCAGTGCTGAGCGGTATTTATGGATACAAATTTAACTCTACGTCTTCAGTCTAAGGTGTGGGACAGATACAAAGATCAGAAATTCTGAATCCTAACATAGATACTGGCACCTCAAAGTTCACTTCCCAATTCCCAGTGGAATTCCTGGATTTATGGTAGGTAGTCCTTTAACCACCCTAAGGAAGATTTCTGCCTGTACTAAATTCAAAGTTCAGATAATATTGGTTTTCCATTTCCCATAGTTAACACCAATTATTCATTCAGCCATTCAGAAACCATACTGAGAACTTACTATACACCAGGCACTGAAAGAATTTGCAGGAAGATACAAAAATCAGCATAACTGAGTTCCCTCTATTAGAAAAGGTTATTAACTACGTATTCAATATCCATATCCCCTTTTCCCTGCTAACCAATCTTCAAATATGTTTGGAGTCTAAAGTGTACAGATTTATTAAGTTAATGGTCTAGTTGGTCTCAATATGGATGGTGCTACTCCTAGGAAGTCTCTTGGGTGTGTAGGGGGAACACCTTGGGTCATCACAGTGGTGTGGAGATCTTAGTGATAATTAGTCGGCAGGGTCCAGGGACACCACACACACTGCTACACCACAAAGGTTCTGTCAGTTTGAAAAACCCATGATCTGAGCCTTGAACTTTATTGTACACACAAATACAAAATAGTTTTTTTCTCCAGTTTTGAGGCAAATCGATCCTTGCAAGAAGCAACTACCAAGTGTATCAAGAGAAAATGACTCTGTTTTGTATAAACTTTACCAAGAGCTGATAGAACTATGCCTACACCACTTGTGGTATTGGAAATATCATTACTGCACCCCTGGATGGTCTGCATTTGCCCCCGTCACATTCACCACGTAAGAATCAGACCACTATACTATGTCTTCTAGTGCCGTCATGCCTCATAATTTGCATTTTGAAATGCTTTTTTAATAAACTCCTTTCCTTTAATTTTTCTCCTATATTACAGACAGGACAACATACTGATCATTTAAAAATACACAGACAGGCAAATTATCTTCAAGGTTTATTTCAGGATAATAAAGTCAACATTATATATTATTTATTTTTAAAAAGAAGCATGGTGTCCCATAGGATGGGGAACTAATGATTTAAGGAAATTCAACAATTCTCTTTTCTTTTTGGCCCTCCATCATGGGGTGGCTGACCCCATACCAGCACCACCACTCTTCCTCTCACATGAGAAAAATCAGTTCCACTTGTTGTAGCCACAGTTAGTCAGGTTTTCTGCTCCTTCTATTTTGAGTTCATTTCCAATTGATATACTACATTTAGGTGCTTCTTGGGGACCCATAACTAAACATATTGTTTATACTAATGAACACCATAAGCAAGTCCTAGGATCTCACATATGGTCTATGTAGATTTCCCAGTGCTACTGAAATTCTAAATATCCAATACCGAACCCATAATCCATCCCGTTTTCTCTTCCTTTATTCCCCACTTTAGTCAGTCAGAAACTCCAAATATTTTATGGATTCTTCTCTTCCCTCAGGGAGAACAGGTGAGCCATTGGCAAAACCTGCCTGCAATTCCACCTCCAGATTCTTATTGACTTTCCTCCTCTCCACCCTTACATCACTTTCCTAGCCCAAAATCCCATTATCCCATTATCCTTCATGAGAAGTGTCTCCTCACATCTCACTTCCTTAAACTCAAGTGCTTTTCCATCTCCTATACTACCACAAGATTTAAGCCTAAATCAAATGATTCCTGGGCTAAAAACATCTATTTCCCCACTATTTATTGATCTCTGTGTGGCTGTGGCGTTTGCTAAGAATCAAATGATGAAGTCCCCTCCAAAATTCATGTTGAAGCCTTATCACAAACACAATGGTATTGAGAGGTCTGGCCTTTGGGAGGTGGTTAAGTCTTGGGAGCTTTACCATCATGAATGGGAGTAGTGCCCTTATAAAATGACTCAAAGTTGAAAGGAGTTCTCTCTCTTGCTCTTCTGGCATGTGACAACACAGCTTTCACCCACCTTGGAGAATGCAGCAGCAAGGTAAAGTAGAAAGCAGCCCTTGTCAGAGGCAAATGCAAGCACCGTGATCTTGGACTTCCAGCCTCCAGAACTATGAGAAAATAAATTTCTATTCTTTATAAATTACCCATCTCAGGTATTTGTTACAGCAGCACAAATCAACTAATACAGCTTGCAAGTCTTCATAATCATTCTGCCCTTACACTGCAGCCCCACTAGACTCTTTACCAATCCTTGAAGTTTCAGACATTCCTTATGTCTCACTGATTTTGCTTATATTATTCCCTCTGCTAAAAATTCCCTTTCATCCTTTCTCCATTTGGAGAAATTGCAATCATGATGCAAGACTCTGTTTATTCATCTTGAACTCCTAGGCAGACTCACTTGCTGCATTTTCAATAGCATACTATATGCTACTGTTTGTGTCTGTCATCCTGCTTGACTATACATTACTTAATGGTGATAATATTTTACTTTTACAAAATTTACCAAGCATGTTCTCTTCAAGGAACATGTTTTATTTGTCTTTGTATACAAACCAAATAGCACAATACCTGCCAGTAAATATTTATAGAATAAATGAATAAATTCATCATATGAGTAAATAGAAGTATATGGCTCTGATTCATCACTTTAATGATTACTTTCCTTTCATCAGACATTAGTTTTCTCCTGTAGACTACAGCATATTCACAAGTTTCTTCTACAAAGGGAGTCAGGAGACCTGAGACTTGGTTCTGGCTGTGCCTCTGTAGGTATATGACCTTGGACAATTTATTTGAAGTCTCTTTTTAATATAAAAGAGGGATTGCATTGCAACTCTAACATTTTATTATGGTATTCTTAAATATTTTAATATCAGTCACACTTTTCTTTACACTCCCTGTTAGCACTTAACTAAATCACCTTATACCAAACTCTTAATTGGTGCATATTTAAAAATCACTACTCAGTCCACCGCTTTGATGTTTCCTCCCACTACGAACTGAAATTGAACTTACAAAAGTCATTAAGGATGCCCTTGCTCCTAAATCCTTTGACAATATATTTCAGTTTCTACATACCTTATCAGAGACACTTGACATTGCAGACAGCCTCTCCATTTCCACACACACTCTTCTTCCTCTGTCTCTGCTCTCCTCCATCTCCTTTTAGGGCTCCTTTCCTTCCCATATGTACTTTACATTTTAGAGATTCTGGGGCTTTCTCCTTGATCCCCTTGTCTTTCTACACACTCGAACTGTCAAAATCATTCACTGCAAGGCTTTATTACTATCTACTGCTGGAGCTCACATGTGGGTTCATAAGCTCCAGTGTGGACAACCCAGATGCCCCTTAAATCCACCTCATCCACATGCCTCTCACAACTTTTCCTCCAGAGTCTGCTCTTCTCTCTGAACCTCCCAGTCCTGGTGCATGGAATTTCCTCCACCCCAACATCTACATCATTCTTGCCCCCTCACTCTCTCTTAAATGACACTAAGTGCTGTCGAATTTGATTCCAAGTCGTCCTCACAATCATCCCTTCCCATCTAGTCATTCTTCATCATCCTGGTTTCTAGACATCTTCCCTCAACCTGAACTACCACAACCATCTTCAACCCCTTCTTCTCCCATACCTTCTCTTTGCTACAGTAATTATCTTTTTCCAAAAGAAATTCAATTATTTCCCTTCTCTGTTCAAACCCTTTGGTAGTTCCCCACTGCCTTCAAAATAAAGCATCAGCCTGGCAGGCAAAGCCCCTGCCTTCTTTACCAGGTTTATCATTTGTCCCTCTTTATTCTATATCCTCTGGTCCAGCAAAGATAACTACCCAAAGTTCCCAAACACAACATCATTTCTTCAGCATGAGAGCCATAACATGTGTTGATCCTCTTGCTAGGTTTCTTTTGCTGATCATTTGTCTTAGAACTCTTGCTTACCCTTTGAAACTATTGACCTGCTGAGTGGAGGTTTTATCTCCTCTGAGAGTCTCTGCTGGCCTCTCCTAGTCTGAGTTAGTATGCTCATGTATGCTCCTGAACTCATACTTCTACATATACCTGTTATTATACTTTATTGCATTTTCTTCTTTAAATGTCTCTCTCTTCCACTAAACTCTGGACTCACTGGGGGTAAGCTGTGTAAAATCCATTGTTGAGCCCCTAGGATCTAGCATTAATCTCTAATTTGGTAGGTACTCATGCCTACTGAATATAATTCCAAGTGAACACAGGCAGGCCATACAGGAGGCAATATTTTGGAAGCCCTAACAGAGCCACCAGGCACTAAAAGTGGGGAGAAGAGGTGGATGTACATTTTAGACTGAAGAGTGGTTCTTCCTGTGTTATAACCCAAAGAACCATGCTGAAGACATCTTCTATGCTTTGGGAAATACATATTGACTTGAGCAGAACATTTTTGTGTAAGCATATAGTTCCCAGCTGTAAAATAATTTTTCTTTTTATAGATATTCATACTCTCCTTGATACCTACTGTACTGCCTTAAAGAATAAGCCTTCAGGAGGTACTCATTGATATAATTTTCTAGTATCTATATTTACATATGGGGGACAGGAAAAAAGAAAAAGAGCAAAAGGAAACATTTGCTCACAGTACATCTTCAATTCAACTTGCAAAAGAAAATAAAAGCCATAGAATGTGGATTCCTTGGAAAACCTCATCCAGCAACAGCTTGTAAAACCTGAATAAAGTCTACTGATTCTAACAGTGACATCTTCCCAGTTTTGACATTGTATCATAGTTACAGAGATCTCCACTAGGGGATGCTAGACAAAGGACACAACAGAATCTCTCTGTACTATTTTTGTTTGCAGTTTCCTGTGATTCTGTAATTATTCCAAAAGAAAGAGTAAGTCCTACCTATCTGCCTTCAATGTTTAAAATTTGAATATCTTTTTTAAAATATCATTAACACTCATCTGTACTTCTGAAAATAACCACACAGGAGTGAACCAGAATTGTGTCTACTTGTTAGAACTGGGCTCCAGGACAGGAAGAAGATTATTCCAGGCCAAACTCTCCTGCCATCTTGAATTAGGATTCACAGGTATTCAATGGTTCCACCATTATTTCTCCTAAGACCCACAAGAAGAAATCTTAATTTCAAATATCTCTGTCACTGAACACAGCATCCTGAGTCAAACATGGGCACTGTAGAAACAAGGAGGAAGGAGGATTTAAGGAAGACAGGTGAATTCAAAGGGATGGGCAAAGGGACAGTTCATGATATTCCCTTTCTACTTCCACTGGTTCTTAGAGTCACAGCAGAAGCAGGAGGATTATGAGGTGAGGGAAACGGGACAAGTGGTATACTGGTATCTTCCCAGAGGAACCCCAGGAGCTCTCGGTCAGAATGTGAGGGGGTGACATCCTGCTGGGACTCACACTGGCCTCTCCTCCCACTGGCCACAATGGCCCATGTCAGTCAGCCCATGCTCTACCAATGTCAAGCGACCTTCTCTCTCCCCTCCCTTCCTATTCCACAAGCCAGTGAGCAGACTCATTTTATGTCCCTGACATTTTACTGTTTAGCAATGAGTATTTTTGAGTTTTCCATCTTAGAAAAATTAATTAGGCTCACTTTACTACTTATTTCTCTGGATTTCTTTCATCCTTTTCCACTTTCCTAACACAAGAAAGCCTAAATTTCTCTTGTTCTAAAGAAGGCGTGTTTGTCATGCAGCTAGCTGCATGTAACCAACTATCGACATCTGTCACAACAGGACTGAGGTACAGCAGTATGACACCCCCTTACATGCTGCTAAGTGAAACAATATGATTCAAATGAAAGTCAGTGAAGTCAGGTATGAACTTTAGGCAAACTTTGTATTCTTGGCTTGCAATATCTATCCTGAAATTCCAAAGGGACAGGAGCCTTTGTCATCTGAAGATGCCAAGCTGACCGTGAGGGTACTGCCCTTGGGAACAGCAGTCTACACCCTGGGATTCTTTCACAGGTGTACATGCTCACTATGATCAGCCACAACCAAGCACATACAGTCAGTAAAAACACAAATCATGGTAAGACTACTTTACATCCTTGGGGTCCAAATATAAAGTAGGCAATCCTAAGTACTAGCACTTCTGAGGTCCCACAATCTGAGGAAACAGGGATTCTTCAGGAAAATGGGATTCTTGCTTCATAAAGTGCTAGTTTCCCAACACATGGACCCCCAACCCACACACACTACGTGAGTAATAGAAGTGCCAATAAAACCACTGAGGCATTTGTCTTCAATCTAGTAATGTTAAAAAGCTATTATAAGACATGACAGCCTCTTCCAGAAGCAGAGGAAAGAATATGGGCTTCCTCAAATCAGACAAGATACAGAAGCCTTCCAGAGACTCAGCTGCAGAAAACTGTAAAGCCGGAGATATACAGATTTAATTATCACTCACCAATATAGGGTCACAGTGAGCTGACGGTGCTCACGTGCTTTATTGCTAAACAGCATGTCTCCCCCTTATTATCTTCCCCTGAACTGGTTAATAACAAGTTCCAAGGAACGCTCTGGCAGAGTATTAGTAATTTCCTTTGGAACATGCCTTTCAGTTTCCCTCATTTTAGACAGGACTCCCCATCCCATAAACACAAAAGCAGAAAGGCTCTCAATCTATGTTGTTGCAAACCCAGTTCTTGTTCCAGCTTAAGCCAGGGAGGCCTGTTCAGCAAGTCACTTACTCCAAGATTTGCTATTAAACCTGTCAAACAGACACATATGAAAATACCACTTCACTAAACAGTTGTTAAGTTTCATGAGTTGAAAAAGAAAATACCATCTAGCTCTACGCTGTTAACTCAACAGAAAATCACCATGCCGTTTTAAAATCCGATATGCCAAATGCTTTTTCCTAAATCCTAACATTTGCTCTCTGCGATGAAATGGCTGCCACACAGCACCGTTAGCAAACACTGCCTGAGAGCGCACACCGACCTGTTTCCACAGGGCCTCCTCCCTCCTCCTGCAGCAGAGCACAGAGCATCTGTCGCTGCAGGCTCTTGCACAGGAGAAAGAGCACTTCTCAGTGGTGTCGAGGGGAATTTAATGCGCTGATTCCTCTCTTTCTCAATGGTCAGACATTAATCAAAGGTTGCAAGAGAAAAGTGTTAAGCCAAATAGATTCACAGTAATGGAGCTAAAATAATTATTCAAAATGCTTAATCAGTCAATGTAAAATAAAACCACTGAAGCACCACATCAGTGCACAGCTAGCAAAATGATACCAAGGAGAAAGAGCACTTGTAAAACAGGTTTTCTAGGAACTGGAGGACTCAAGGTGATACAGCAGATGTTTGACAGCGGGAAATTTAAAAGGTAACCTAAAAAAATAAAAATAATAAGGAATTCGGGAGACACTTGAAGAGAGGTGAGTTTGGATTGTGGAGCAAAGACCACGGAGGAAAGAAAACACATCCCAGCCTAGAGGTGAGAAGGGAGAAGAATTGTGTAAAGGCCTGGGAAACCAGCTGAAAGTGATTTTTCTTCCTGGGCAGTTTCTAATTCCAAATAATAATTTTTCAAGGGAGAAGCAAAATATCAGGGGACTTGGTGCATCATTTAAAGGATTATGAAGATGGACTTAGAAAGATTCTTGGATCCCAGGCAGAGACTGCAGAAGGAAAAGGAAAAAGAGAACGGGTTGCCTCTGGGGAGTCAAAAAACAGCCTAGAAGGAAGACAGAGTGGAGTGAAAGAGACCACAGCTCATCTTGATTTCTACAATTTATTTCCCAATGTCTCACTCCAAAGATGAAAAGCCCATCGTCAGGTCACTGCAGTCATTGTTATGGGAAATGAGGTGAGGAAACACTAAGTTCAGAATAATCACCTCATAATTGCCTGGAGGTCTGCTAAATCTGTGAAGGATCCTCCTATTTCCTAAATGTACTGCGTTTGATTTCCCTCCAGAGAATGCAGGAAATTGTACCCTTTGAAACAGATGAGAAGTTTTGGATAACATCAGATTCTATTGGAAAGCCCCCGGGTAATGAGTCGGCAACTCTCAGCCTGTGCAATGGTGTCTGATACATTTAGTAGCAGATGAGGGGAAGTTTGTTGTGACAGCTGTGCAGAAAAAAAAAAAAAAAAGTCTGGAGGTTAGGTGGATTTGCAACATGAGAAGGTGATTTGGATTGGAAAAGCAGAATCTTCTTAGGAAGAGAGAACGCACAGGAAAATGAATTCAAAAGAAAATGCAGAGCAGCAGAAAGCAAAGTGTGCCCAGCCCTTCGTGGAGTTTTCTGCATTGCTTCCTTCCCCGGTGGGAAGCACCTGCTGGCCAGTCAGAAAGGCCCCTCAACCCAGTGGCACCATTTGCCCCGACAGCAGGTAAGACCTGGGCAAGAGCAGGAATAAGGTACTCCATGCAGGATGCCAGGTACAGAGTAAATCTGAGTTATTCTTGAAGGTGATTTTATTATTTATTTGTCCTCCCTAGAGGGCATGCATTCAGCCGTCTCTCCTCTCCACTCAGTTACTGAGGCATCCCTCGCTCATAGCTCCCCACACACAGGGCATGACAACAGACCTGATGGCCACATTGGGGTTCTGGTCAACAGCCCTGCGGAGGCTACATTTGCTTCCCATCTTCCTACTGCCTCCAGCACTTGCTCAGAGAGCCAGCCACTTCCCCTGATGAAGTGTCACAGGCGGCACATAAAAGACAGGAGCATGGCCCTGACCGGCATCAGAGGGAAAAGACCCAAATGAATTGGAAGCAGGAAGACAAACACCAAGTGACAGAGATGACATCTGAAAACCCTCCAAAAGTTACCTCTGTGTAGTGTGCTATACAGCTCAAAATTCTCACTTGATGGAAGCCAGAGGGGAGGAAAAATGGAAGAATGAAAACCAATATTGGCCATTTGCTGGCAAGAAGCTGGCCAGGTGCTCTAATACCGCTTATTTGATTTAATCTTCCTAAGTGCCCAGTGAGGGAAATCATCACATCCAACACAGGCACTGGGAGAATTTAAGTGTTCTGCTCATTGTCACAGAGGAGGCGAGAGGCAGAAGGCTTTGTCCCATTTCTTCGAGGAGGTAACTCTCAAAGGAGACTCACCCTTGGGAAGGCTTAGCACACCTCATGGTTGGGGCTAGGTGGTCCACAGGTCCCAGCACTGCGCTGACTAGGCACCACTCCACAGTCCAGAGCCTTCTAATTGAACCAAGTGCTTAGCAAAATGAAAGAGGAGTTAAGAAGACCATCCAAGTCCTACTTTTGTGATCTTACTGTGAAGCCTCCGTGGCACTAATACCACCATGTGGAATGTGACTGTGGACCTGTAAAATAGGATGTTTAAATGCAAGTGACTACAGGACACTGTGGTACTTTATCTTTCCTTCTTGAAAATTAGTGCTGGGTTGACATGTGTCTGTCTGTCTACAGGTCTTTTTTCTGGGTTCTTTTCTATCCGATAATGAGAACCACAGGTAAGCCCCACTTTTACCCTCAGAGTCCCATGGGCACTGGTTATTCACATTCGGTGTCACCACTTCAAAAATGTTTAAGATGCTCTCAACTTTGGAGGGTTTTTCCTTTTAGAGATGGGAATGAAATGAGAGCCAGATTACCTGAGCCATGTTTCTGGAAGCGATTCTGCTTTCTGCAACACAGAACCCCACAATCGTGTTCCAGCAATCCTGTTCCAATTTCTGTTTCCAAACTAGAAAATACATGATTTGACCACCAAGAATGTTTGCACCAATTCCAAGTCCAGAGCTGGGGGTGGGGGACTCTGCCTGGGCTATCACCCCTGACGCCCCGTCAATTAGCAAAGTCTAATCAACTCAGAAAACCAGCAAAAAGAGGTCAGCCAAACAACAAAGTCCAGACTGCAATAAATCTGCTTCTAGTTACTTTTGTCTCTTGTTCCAAACTCATTTAGGTACAGATTTTAGCAAACACAGGTGCAAAAGCTCTTTTTACTGAATTCCATAGTCAATGTGGGGAGCCAATCATGAACTTGAGAAAAGTGGCCTCTAGCAACTAGAACCAAAGCCAAACATGCATTTAATTCATAAGGACTGAAATCTATGGGAAAAGGGTAAACCTTTCTCAATTTGTCTTGGCATTTGTGCCGTGCACAGGCTATATTTTAGGGCTACCAACACTGTTAGAATTCTACTCTTAGTCTTCTGACAGCCTGGATTGAATATTTCATAAAATATACAAGAAATATAGTTGTTCAAATGCCACTGAGAGAGTGGAAACTCTAATAGATCTGAAAGCTGATCACTAATATTCTTGCATCTTTTTCACTTTATCCTCTGATTCTTTGAACTATTGGTCCAAATTATTCAATCACATTTCTAGCAACTTTATTGAGGCATAATTAACAAACAACAGACTACACATACTTGAAAGATACAATTTGATAAGTTTTGACATGCCTTTACATCCACAGGGTCATTACTGCAGTTAATGAATATATAATCATTGGCTAATGAATATACATTCATTAAGTAAAGGTAATGAACATATGATAATGAACATCCTCCCAAAGTTCTTCATGCCCCTGGTAATCCCTTCCTCCTACTCTCCTTCGTGCCTTCTACTCCTGGCACAAGCAAAACACCAATCTGCTTTTTGGTATTATGTGTTAGCTTGCATTTCCTAGAATTTTATTTACATGGAATCATGCGGTATATGCTCTTCTTATGTGTGGCTCCTATCACCCATGCACACTGTAACAGGTGTCATTAGTTTATTCCTTTTTATTCCTGGGTGGTATTCCATCGTCTGTATATACCACAATTCATCTATCCATTCATCTGTTGATATATACTGGGTTATTTCCAGTTTGGGGCTATAACAAATAAAACTCCTATAAATATACATGTATAATTTTTTATATAGACATATTCTTTCATTTCTAGTAACAGCACAGCCGGAAAAGTATATGTTTTACTTTCTTAAAAACTGCCAAATTGTTTTCCAAAATATCTGTTCCATTTTCTTTCTCACCAACAGTGTATGAGAGTTCTATTCTCTATATCTTAAACAATAGTTGATACAGTCAGTCCTGATTTAGCAGGTGTGTGGAGGGTATCTGACTGTGATTTTACTTAACATTTCCCTAATAACTGATCATGTTGAGTATACTCTCAGGTGCTTATTTGCTATGCACACATCTTTTTTGAACAGAAATGTCTGTTTACTATTTTGCCCATTCTTATGGGTTATTTATTTGTTATATAGATCTTAGAATTCTTTATTCTGAATGTAAGTCCTGTATTAGATTTAATGATTTACCAATTATTTACTTATGTGTGCATATACATAGATGTGTGTGTGTATAATTTACCCATTTGTGACTTGTCTTTTCATTCTCTTAAAAGTGTCTTCTAAAGAGCAGAAAATTTTCATTTTGAAGAAGTCCATTTTGTCAATTATTTCTGAAACATATTATGAAGCTAAAGCAATCAGGACAACATGGTATTGAAGCAAAGAGAGATAAATCAATCTGTGTAACAGACTTTTGGTTGTACAAACATTTCCTAAATACAACACTAAAGTATGGCTCATATAGTAAAAAAATTAACAAATTGAACCTAAAGCACTTTCTAAGTATTTTTTTCCCTCTTAAAAAAAATTTTACATGGAGCACCATATATAAAATAGACACTGGCAGAGCTGCTTTTGAAGGGGGCGTGGGTTCTGGGTACTGCTACTGTAGTCCTCACATCACCTTCCTTTGTAGCCCCTAAGGTAACACTACAGAATGTGGAATCCCAAAGAATAAACTGGAGAAGCTGAGGAATTTTATTAACATAATATTGGGATCTGCTCCAAATCATAACTGCTGACTTTTACTGAGAGGCTATTATAAATGTATGGATATGCTGTTGTGTTCTTTGCTCTTCTAATACCATGAGGAAGTGAAGGCTCTCACAGCTGGCACCAATCACACTGGACTCTGGACCCAGCTTTGACCTCCAAACCCACACTCTTTAGAGTTCCAGTGTTCAGGGCCACCACACACACAGAGAGACTTAAAACCAACATAAAAGGTAAGAATGTGAACTTTCTGTGGACATAAACCATTTGTACAAAATGAATATCCTTGCTCAAAAGATGAAAAGTTTATTTCCCTCGGAAAGTAAATTCCAGGTGAAAATAACTTGTAATGAATGTCCAGGATATATTTCCTATGAATATAGTCACACATGATAGTGTGGTAGCTATGGAACAAATATATTTGACAAGCCCCCTTCCAGATACATACTCCTTCCCTGTTGTCAAGCAAGTGGTGCACAGGGATCTGTGGCTAGTGAATTCCACTTGGTTAAAAGCCTAAGCTGCATTCAGAAGTAAGGCCCAACAGCAAAATGATAAGACTATATAAAATAATAATAGTAAATAGTACTGAGACCACACCCAGATTAGATTATGTTTTGATCCCATCAATGGAGGTAAGAGTTATAATAATATCTAATCTTTACCAAGTCCTGAGTGTTCTATATTGCCTTAACTCATTTAATTCCCATGACCCTGTTATTTTGGTATCATTAAAATAATGTTATAAATGAAAAAAAGAGGCTTAGAGAGTATAAATGATGTGTCCAAGGTCACACAATAGATAAAAGACAGAGCCACAATTTGCACCCTGATTTGTGACTGCTGAGTCAGTTCTTTGAACTACCATTAGAGCCTACCTCTCTCAGGCAGAGGAAGAGCAAAAGAATCAGAAACTCTCCCTTATAAACTCCCCACTCCCATTCCCAGGGGCAAAGCAGTCACTCTGTCTATCACCTGAGACCCTAGTGAAGGGTTTTCTCTTAGTGAAGTCAACCTGGGGACTACTGGGATAGGAAAACTAGGGGTGCCTAGATCACAGGTGCAGAAAGCTCTGGATCCCAGAGGCAACAAAGTCACATCTGCAAGGCTGCTTCTCTGTCTGGCAGTTTATCTGCAACTGATCATCAGCATCATAGAGCTAGTGCATATCTGGAGCTGATGTGTGGCTTTCCTCCCATGAGCCAAAGCCTAGCCAGCACAGCCTTCCAAGCTCAAGTCCACCATGGACCAGGAAGGCCCTAGAAGAAACAGGAAAATGCTTGTCACCCACCACTTCTGTAACTTTGGCAGTAGTGCACTAAAGATTTAGAAAGGAAGTTTTTACCTGAAAGTCATTAACAGCTGCTTATTCCCTATGAAATGTCAGGCAAAGCACTCAGTTTAATCAACACACATCCTAACTGAGACTTTTACAGCTTCAGTTTTTCTCGTTAGAAGATTTTGCCTCTCTCTCACATAATTACAAGTTCCATATTTTTGCCCTAAGGCTAAAATGTAAATCATTTCCTGGTATACCACAACTTCCCAGCACTGACTATAAAAGGCAAGGCTGCATAGCATTTAAAATTAAAAACATCATTTTCCTAAATGTGTGTATCATTATGATGTTTACCAATGTGTTCTTGCTGGTTAAGTCCCAGCTCAGTGTATCCCAGTCAAAGGCCTGCTGGCATTGTGATATAAGCTAAGCAATGCGGCCTACAGCTTCCCACAGCTCTTCCTCTCTTTGGGTCTCTTATGAGTTCCTTCAGAGCACAGCTCATGGGACTCCAGAATACTGATTATAATGCCTTATAACCAGCAGGGGCTAAATTCATCTCTGTTAGTTTAGTCCTCTTTAGACCCCTGGGAAATACTGCTCTTTCTCATTAGCGTTAGAACATTGCCACTGAGCCCAGTCCTGATGAAGCATGGAGGACAAAGTCTGGGTGTGAGCTTTTTATAAGACAGACCCAGGCAAAAAAATCCCCACTCCTCTACTGGCAAGCTTGCACAAATTTGTTCACATCTCTGACCTCCTCTATAAAGTGGGAATGATGACATCAGACATATAGTGTTCTTGTGATACAGGTTCAAATAGTCACTAGGCATATATAAGTACTCATTAAATGTTAGTTTCCTTCTTCTCCCCCTTCTCCACATGGTTCCCAATTCTACCCCTGACAATAGGCCCCAGACCTGTTCGAGTCTTGGGAGAAGAGAATTTTTAATCAGAACTCAGGAAATCATGGAAAATAGAACAGCCTCTTAATATCTGTGCTATGTTGAACATCTTCACTGGCTCAGTCCAATAAAGCTGAGAGAGGCACATGTGGCTAGGAGCTAGAGTTTTAAACTCAAGGGAAGCCTGCGGCCCGACTGCAGCTATACCAGGGCTAGCTGTGTGGCCTTGAGAAAGTTCTCTTAGCCTCTCTGAATTACAGTCCCTTTGTGTGTAATTGAGGGAATAACAGTAGTATCTGCTAAGATGTATACAGGAGCTGCTCTGTTGTAACACTCAGTGTGGGTGGTCTTTCTCAGTAACTAACAGCTCTAGGAAGCATATCCTCTTCATACCAGCTGAACCCTGGCTCCTACACAGCACTTGGCTACCTTACTCACTTCATGACTTTGGATAAGTTGTGCACGGGTTCTGCATCTCAGTCTCCTCCTCTACAGAACAGGAAAGGTAAGCGACTTCCAATGCTCATCCTGGCATTGTTGGAAGCATCAGATAAAACAACCAAGTGTAAAAGCACTCTTGTGAAAGATATGGTGTTGAAATTTTAGAAGGTATTATTATTACAATACAAAATGTTATAGAAATGCTAGTGGTTGTTAATCATAAAGTCCTTAAGTCCATCCCAAAAGTAAGTTGGTCTGAAAAGAGCTTTAACTGAGTGGGGGGAGAAAAGTCAACCCAGAAGCATCCATTAGCCAGGAAATCACACTTCAAAGAAGGGTTTTAATGCTTCATACATATTTATGTGATCTATTTCTGATTTTCAAAATTCAACAGCCCATTCTCCTAATACTAAAATCTCTTCTCTCACTGGAGGTTTGGGAGAAAGGGAAGAAAGGAGACAAGAAGATCAGCTGAGTCTCCTGAAAGCAGACGAAAGTCAGCACAGGGATGGAGAAAAGTAAGCAGGTGAGTGAGCCCATCCTGAAGAGCCCTTGAGCAGCACACTTACTGGCTGGACCAGGGAGACAAGGCTAAGTAGGGCACTAGTGGATGAGGTCTCTACAGGAGGCATCTGGGTTCCAAGTTTTCCTTTAAAGTATCCCTCAAAAAAAAAAAAAAGTGTCACTCAGATCTTGCCCTTTTCTCGAACTTAGCTTTGGTGGAAGAAGAGGAACAGGAGCTCACTCCTCTTCTCTGCATGCAGAATGCTGTCCAGCTTTTTCAGTAGACATGCATTGAACATTTGTCTTGTGGGGAATAGAGAGGAAGATTTTGTTCCAACTTTACAGAAATGGCTCACAATCTACTTGGTGATACAGTACCTGAAATAATTATCAATAATGTTTAATGAAAGGTGTAAGCCAGGATGTGAAAGCATAAGAAGACTCATAAAAGATTTTGGGGGTAAAAAGGTAAAGAGAGAATCCAAGATGAGTTGAGTGAGAGAGAATTTAGCAGTTAAGACAGATTAAAATAATCACAAAGCACAAAAAGCAAACAATAATAACTAAAGGGAAAACCAAAAGTGCCACCTGAGAGGCCAAGCTGATCCAAATTCACTAACAAACTAATGGTTGGACCTCTAAACATGGCAGCAGATAGCAGGTTAGATGTGCACAGTAGGGCTTCTCGCACTTCCCCTTTCAAGACACATGTACACACATAATAGAGCCATTCACTATGAGACTAAAACTTTCCATTCAGTACAGCATGAATGGGAATGGGGTGGGAAGTTCACCTAGACCATACATCACATAATTTATTCTTACAACCAGACAGAGTGGATGGCCCCAAAGAATAGAGGAAAAGATCTCCATTACCCCTGGAGTCTATAGCATCTTTCATGACACATGGCAGCAGTGTCAGAAATATGGTGAACAGCATCTAGTTTTATGGGAACTTGCTCTCCTGCCATCCTGGACTTCCACATAAACCTGTCTTCCTGTCCCATGAGCTCTACTTTCCTTACACTTGTAACTTAGCAAGATAATGAGTACATGTGCAAACAGATTTTTGTAAAAGGCTTTATAAGTGGTAACAGCTCAGGTTCTGGGAGGGCAAATGAAAGAATCATTAATATTTTATAGTATACAAATGATTTCAAATTGCATGTACTTTGTAGTTTAAAAATGGAAGAATTCTGTTAACAGGTTATTAAATATGATCCACCTAAACCCATGAGAGGTAAATGCCTTTTAGACATGCAAAAAAAATATCAAATTCAATTTTTAGTTTAAATCTGATAGAACATGTAAAAAGTAAGTGAAACAGGAAATAATTCTGTACTCTTTTTATTATAAAGACAAAGTCTGGATATATCTAACATACAGATTTTATTTTCCAGAATGAGAAAATAGTAAAATATCTAACAATGAAATTCTGAAAAAAAATTGATATTCCAGCAAAAGAGAAAATGGATAACACTAAAACCTCCAAAAGAGAAATTTCTAAAAACAGTTTTCTACAACAGTGGAAATTTTTAAGCATATTTTTACTGTTGTTTTCATAAAGATAGCAGAGGTCACCATCTCTCTGAAACAAGACCAAGACACAATAGAAAATAAGCTAGCAAAGGAAGTGGCTAAAATATAGAAAAATAAAAAAGCTCCAAATGCAATAGAAGTTTAAAAGTCTATGAAAAACAATGAAGATCAGAATGAAATTGCAGTGTCATACTTCTCAAACTTTCATGAGCAAAGAAGTCACTCAGGGATCTTTAAAAAGATTAAGTTCTGACTTGCGATTTGGAGTGGGGCCCCAAATTCTGCATTTCTAACAAGCTGCTGGTGATGCTGAAAGTGCTCATCTGTGGACCATGGTAGTAGCAAGACCAAAGAGAAGAAGCTTGAAAACCTCTCTGAGGATACAGAGAAACAAAACACAAGAAGCATGATGGTCAGTAGAATGAAGAGAAGAAATACCTATTTCAACTGGTGGAGGTGTGCTAGTTGGGAGGGAGAAGAAAAGCATGGAGAAAAGTCTGGTCTCTGATTTCACCAAACTGAACACATCTGTAGAGATAATGGAGGAAAAATTCTGCCTGAAGAATCTGATACCATACAAATTACTGTGCATGTCCCAAATATTTTCAGGTGTGAATAGTCTCAGAAAATATCACAACAGACCACACTTCCAGATAAACCTACTTAAAGACATTTTGCCTACAGAGTATAATCAAAATGAAGAGCCAATGACTAGGAAAGGTACAGTGTTAAAGGACAGTGGGTGAGCATGAAATCCAACTCAGTATTGCTGACAAATGACACACCTTAAAGAACCTGAGGTATAAATTAATAGATATAGACTAAAAGGTTAAGCCAATAGATCAAATAAAGCTATAGCAAATGTAGACCAAAGAAGGGAGCACACTGTGCATTCAAAACACAAGGAATTTGAGTCAACAATTATTAAAGAGTATAAAAGGTCACAAAATATTGAAAAAAAATACAATGCAGTTTTCCAATTCAGGAAGAAGATTGATTATCCATGTATCACTCTTCTCCTGCCCTGAAAACCCACTGAAATAAGACTTTTTAAAAATACAAAAGAAAACACAAGCAGAAAACAACTGGACATATAATAAAATCTTCAAACCTGAAGATAGCAGTCTTGAGATTGAAAGAATCCAAGATCATTCACTAAGATGAATACAGAAAAGCAATTCCTAGACACATTTGGCAAAATTTTATCACCCTGAAGTTTAAAAGAAAAATCTTAGAATCTTCCAGTAGGAAAAACTGATCTTTTCTACAAAGTCAAGAAAATCAGTTTGACATCAGACCTTTTTTCAGGAGATGCTAAAATACAGAGGAGCAGCAACTTCAAATTGCTAAAAGGAAATAATTTTAAGTCTAGAATTTAACCTAGCAAAACTTTTAGTGAAATATTAGTAAAACAATAAAGACATTTTCAGAACAAACTAGAACCAGAAAGTTTACCTTCCATAAACCTTTCCAGGGGGAAAAATGTCACTGCAGGGTGAGTAAAAGCATTTAAAAACCACAAAAAAAGTAACATACAGGATTAAGAAATAGTGGAACTAATACAGAAGTGAAATGAAGAGAAATACCAGATTACAGCTCTGTGACAGGCCTAGAAATAAGACACCTCTTGCTAGAGCATTCAACAATACTATGACTAATGGTTGCAAGGTATTGGACATGGTAGAAAGGTATGGGTGTCTTTTGTCAAGAAAGAAGACAATTAGAAAGTAAAACAAGAACAAAAGTTTTTTGAAAATGACAAACCTGAAAGAACATAAGGTACAAATTGATAGATATAAACTTATAGGTTAAACCAATAGATTGAATAAAGCTATAGAAAGTGTAGTCAAAAGAAAGGAGAATTAAGTTATTTGGTATTAATCTGATTAATAAAAAATGAATATTAAAATTTAGAGAGAATCCATTTAGTCACAACATTTAGAACGTTCTCCATAAAAGGACATAGGTGTGTTGAATTGCATTGCTTTCTCTACATATTCAATATTCCTACCAAATATGCAGTGAATATTTACATAACTATTATATTAAAATGCTACCTAGCAGGTGTGGTGGTATGTACCTGTAGGCCTAGCTACTCTGGAGGCTGAGGCAGGAGGATCACTTGAGTCCAGGAGTTTGAAGTCAGTCTGGGCAACATAATGAGATTTCCATCTCAAAAAAATTTAGGTTTTGAAATGCTATCTATCAAATTTTGACATTTATAATTAACCTATAGACAAAACATAGATTTACTTAAAATTAGAGAATTGAGTGGTCTAAACATTCCCCACATAAAAGTGATAAAGTAGCTAATACCAGTCATATGTTAGAGAAAGGGAGACACAAGGAACATTATATTAGGAAATTCATGCCCCCATCTGCTATAGCCTGGATGTTGAATGTCCCCTAAATGTCCATGTATTAAAGGTCTGGTCCCCAGGAGTGGCATCTTGGGGAAGTGGTGGAACCTTCAGGAGGTGGGGGCTAGTGGAAGGTCCTTGTGTCATTGGGCACATGTCCTCAAAGGGGACTGTGGGATGCCAGCCAGCTCCCTCTTCCTCTTTGATTCCTGGCCCTGAGTAAGCAGTTCTGCTCTGCAATATGCTCCTATTATGATGTCCTGCCTCACCACAGGCCCAAAGCAATGGGGCCAATTGATCACAGAATAAAAGCTCCAAAATTGTAAGCCAAAAGAAAACTTTTCTCTTAAAAGGTAATTAACTCAGGTATATTGTTACAGTGATGGAAAGCTGACTAACGTGCCACCCTAATTAAAAAAAGAGTCAAAAATGTTTAAAGTTCATGAATTAAGAAGTTGAAATTTTTTTTAATTATAAAGGTCACTTGTCTAAGAAAAAAATAAAAATTGGAAATTATTTGAAAAAGAGAAGGTAGCGTATATAACTTTACACTTATTCTTTCATATTTAAGAATCAACATATAATGACTACAGTTAATTAAAAATGAAAGATAAAAACATATTATTTAGAGTTATGAAGTTAATCACCAGAAGAAATAAAAATAGTAAAAAGTATTTGAAAATAATTGCTACTGAAGTATAAAATTGGAGGTGAGGAGACTGAGGAAAGATTTTACTTTGCTTCTGGAGACATTTTGTACTATTTCTTATAACCAGATACAGGTGCTACTTTTAGGATTTTTTTACTAAAAATTAAAATCCAGAGTTAACATATAAGAATCATGCATTCATACCAAAATTATGGTACAAAATATAATAATTAAAACTATCAGGAATATTAATAGAAATTGATAAAACTTTAAGAAGGAAACAAATTTATCACTTTCCACAATAGATTAAGCAGCCACAATAAATAAAATTATTTTGAATTAATAATTACATACTTTGTGTCCTTTGAAGACTATTCATTTTTAAATATATAGGAAATGTTTAGAAAAATTGACCATTTAATTGATTGCTTGATAAATCTCAGGGCTCTACAAATAGAAATTGTACACTGTGTTCTCTAATCACAATATAACAAAACTAGAAATTAAAGACAAAATAATTTAGCATCCCATGAATAAATGCTTTAAAGCCACTCTCCTAATTATATCAAATAAGAAATTTAAATTAAAATTAAAACCTATACTAAAATGACAATAGTAACCAAATAAAAGCATGCATTCTGGGCAAAACTGAACTCAAAAGCCAAATCCATTTAGGGTAGCTCTGGAAGGAAACACCAGGTCTGGTAACTGAGGTTGCCTTCTAGGAAAGAACTATGAAACTGGGTAGGGGAAGGAATCTTGTTTCTCCTTGGAATTTTGCACCATGTGCCTAAAGGACCACGAAATACAGAAGTTGAAATCAGATTGATAGACAAATATTTTCATTATTAAGTAAGAATTGTGTTTTAGGTGTACTATTCAATTAACTGAAGAAACTAGAAAAGAAATTAACTGCGAGGAAAGGATGCATAAAATTAAACTCTAAAGAGAAAATTAATGAATTTTTAAACCATAAAATAAGTAGATAAGTGGACAGAGGAAGAAGTTTCTAACCATGATAACATTTACGTACTCACAGGCTAAAATGGTGGAATGACATTGGATCGTGGAACCTGATTCTCAAAAATCCTTAATGGAACGTATGAAAATGATAACGGCCAGTCTGAAATACACCAGCAGCACTGAAAGGAAGGAGCACAATCTTACAGGTATGGAGGAAGGGTGGTAACTTCAGAAAAGTGAAAGCCAGAGAGAGAGAGAAGATCTCAGAAATTAAAAAGTAGCTACCCCACAGAAGTAGTTGCAGTGAAAGAAGATGAACGGGAAAAATTCAGAGAATTCAGAAGTATTACCAAACATCACCAAATTTGGACTGAGTAGAACTTTTTATATGTTCATTCAGTCATTTAATTTGCTAATAAATGACCCTTGTACTCTGTGGCAAGTGCTGCTCATTCAACCTGGAGAATGCCAATCTAAGAGAGTTAATTTTGAAAAAAAAATTTTTTTACTTCTTTATAAATCAAGCATATGTGTTCTCTGTAGAAAATGGGTAATATTAAATAAATCAAAAGAAAAAAATCTCTCAGCAGTAACTTCCATAATTGGTACATATGTACATAAAGATACATGTTTCACAAAATTAATGATAATCTACCCGTGATTTTATAGTTTCTAAATTTGATAATATAACCTCTTTTCTCTTCTGTGAATATGTCTTTGTATCACTGTTTCTATGGCTTTATAATACCCCTTATACAGATGAATCAATTTCAACAGTTTTGGGATGTTTGGATTAGTTCTAACTAAATACCCTTGTACAAACACTTTGGTACACTTCTCAGATGACTTCATTAAGAAAAATTCATAGAATGAAATTGGTGGGAAAAGAAAGTATTAACACCTTTAAGATTTTTAAGATACATTACAACATTGCACTATTAGGAAGTACCAATGCACACTTCTGTCCTCCCCACCAGCAGTGTGAAGTGCCTGTTTCCTCACACCTGAACCAACACCCAGTACTATAACACTTTTTGACTACTGTGCCCTTGCACTTCTCTTCTTCTCAAGTTCTTTGCCAGACTGAAGTAAAATTCTTGCACAGTCCACAGTCCCAACCTAACAGAAAAACATGCCTTCTAAGCTTAGGCTTCTTCCCTCTCATATCCAGCCCTAGAAGGTCTCTGTTGTTTATTGACAAATCATTTCTGCAATTTTCAGAACAGAATGAAAGATTGTGACTTGCTGACTTCTGATCTTTGCTGACTGGGATATGAAAGCATTGGCCCTAATCCAGACTTGAGTCAGACCAGAGTCTATTAATCTGAGAAGGGAGTTCTGAGCTGTTCAAATGGCCATCACCACATCACTCTCAACATAAGAACCTTTCCTGACAGCTCTTTGGCAGAGTTGAATTATTTCCCAAAGCAAGGAGAGAAACCAGATCACTTGGCCAGTCTGTCACTCTAAATGGGTACATAAAAGATCCTGTGTTCTAGGTACTACAGAATAAGGTGAGAAGAATATGTTTCTTAGGGAACAAATATCTCAGTCCACATAAAACTTTCAAGAAACATCAATTATTGAACACCAACTTGGTGCCAGGCCCCATATAATCAGAGATATACAGACAAATGAGATATAACCTAGCAACAGAAGCATGATGATGATGATTATGTTCAATATGAATTATAGGGCTGGGGATGTAGCTCAGTGGTAGAGCACTTGCCTAGCATATGCAAGGCTCTGGGTTCAATTCCCAGCATGGATGGATGGATGGATAGAGAGAGAAAGAGACAGGCAGACATATAATATACAAATTATTTTTTAAAGTGTAGACAAATATTCCAAGTAACATGGAAAACATAGAGAAGAAGGACTTGGTTATTTCTGTGGAAGCCAGAGAAGACTTCACAGGAAAGATGACAAATCTTCTGAGTCTTGAAGTCTGAGTAGCTGTTGTTTAAGAGGAGAAGCTTAAGATATATCCCAGCCAGAGGGGACCACAAAGACACAGGTCCTGCTGCCCCAGCAGGGTTCACAGGAGACACTGGTGCCCCATCAACTGAATTACATAATGGCCAGATGGTACAATCTATTGAAAGTCTATTTTCTTAAGTAATATATAGAATTGTCTTAATTTTAAGTGATTCTTACACAAATATTTACATAGTTTTATCTTCACTCTTCTAAAAACAAGAGGTAGCAAATAAACTAAAAAACAAAAAGTGACAAAAATGTTAAATAATAAACTCAGAAAGAGTCAAACTAAATGTAGTGCTTGTTGGCTAAAGTCTTATTTTATTGTCATGTTCTCCATGAATAAGATTGCCCAGGAATGATGTAATGGAGTAAAATATAAATCTACTTAACATTTATTATAAAAAACAACAAACAGGAACCAGATGGCCCTAGGTAATCAGTTACCTAAACTCATTCAAGAACTAAAGGATGGATGAAGGTGAGAATTTGGGAGATGAAACTACAAAAATGAGGTATAATGCAATACTTGGAAAGTAAGCCCTACTGAAATATTGAAGGATTTTTAGTACAAAGGAATAGCACATCAACTGTGTGAGGGATTTCTTTTTGTGTGTCTTTTCTTAGAGGAAAAAAAAAAACACTAAAAACTCCAATGATAACGTAAGAGATGGAGTATGAAGATTGCTGAATAATAACAGAGGAACGAAACAGAACCAAAGCAGATAATAACCTGGGAGAGGCAGACAAAAATATGGAAACAATATATTGTCTTCACATGCTACTTAGATGATTTTTGACAAACTTAAAGTCACTGGAGGCTCTGACACTAAAGAAGGATAAAGAAGTCTGTTGAAAAGAAATCTGTAATTAGTGTCTTTCTTGGTCTAGCTATTATAGGATGTCAAAGGCAGAAGGAACCTTGGAGATTACCTCATCCAGAGGTGTTCAAGCTTCAATGCACATACTTGGTCAACTGGTCAAAAGGCAAATACATGAGAGCCCCCCTCAGAGAGTCCAATTCAATAGGCTTGGGTGGAGTCCAGGAATCTGGACTTTTAACAAGCTCTGCTGGTGCTTCTGGTGCATGTGATCCAAAGACCATACTCTGGGAACCACTGGTCTGGTGCAAGTTCCTCAACTGTCAGATGAGAAAAGCTGAAGTCAGGAAAGTAAGAGTGGTGAATCTAACCTTGAGAAGTTCCAGAATTAGAACCTGAGGCTCCTAATCCCCAGTAATCTTTACACTACATATCTCTGACTGTCCTAAAGAGTCCACAGTCAACTTGGAGTCAACTGGATTAAACCAGAATATTCAACTATAGAGACACATGACCAAATTCTGAAAGAAGTTTTCTTTAGTGCTTCCTTTTTCTTTCTTTCTTTCTTTCTTTCTTTCTTTCTTTCTTTCTTTCTTTTTTTTTTGTTTAAGTTTTTGATTCATTGAACACAAATGGAGTACAGCTGTTGTCCTTCTGGTTGTACACAAAGTAGAATCACCCCATCTGTGCATTCATACATATACACAGGGCAATGATGTGTGTCACACATACTGTTATTATTCTTACCCCCCCCAACTTCAACCCCACCACTCCCTTCCCTCTATGCTCTCCATCCTTCCTCCATTCTTGCCATCCTTCTACCCCACATTATGCATCATCATTCACTTATCAGAGAGACCATTCGGCCTTTGGATTTTTGGGATTGGCTAATCTCATTTAGCATAACAGTCTCCAACATCATCCATTTACCTACAAATGCCATAATTTTATTCTTCTTTATGACTGAGTAATATTCCATTGTGTATATATACCACAGTTTCTTTATCATTCATCTATTGAAGGGCATCTAGGTTGGTTCCACAATCTAGCTATAGTGAATTGGGCTGCTATAAACATTGCTGTGGCTGCATCACTGTAGTATGCTGATTTTAAGTCCTTTGGGTATAGGCCAAGGAGTGGGATAGCTGGGTCAAATGGTGGATCCATTCCAAGTTTTCTAAGGGATCTCCACACTGCTTTCCAGAGTGGCTGCACCAACTTGCAATCCAACCAGCAATGTATGAGTGTACCCTTTTCCCCACATCCTCACCAACACCTGTTGTTGCCTGTATTCTTAATAAAAGACATTCTAATTGGGGTAAGATGAAATCTTAAGGTGGTTTTGATTTGCATTTCTCTTATAACGAGGGATGTTGAACACTTTTTCATATATCTGATTGCTTATAGATCTTCTTCTGCAAAGTGTCTGTTCATTTCCTTGGCCCATTTATTGATTGGGTTATTGTATTCTTGGTGTAAATATTTTTGAGCACTTTGTAGATTCTGGAGATTAGTGCTCTATCTGAAGTGTGTGTGGCAAAGATTTTCTCCCACTCTGAAGGCTCTCTCTTCACATTGTTGATTGTTTCCTTTGCTGAAAAAAAGTTTTTTAGTTTGACTCTATCCCAATCATTGATTCCTGCTTTTATTTCTTGTGCTTTGGGAGTCATGTTAAGGAAATCTGGTCCTAGGCCAACGTAATGAAGATTTGGACCTATTTTCTCTTCTATTATGTGCAGGGTCTCTGGTCTAATTCCTCGGTCCTTGATCCATTTTGAGTTGAGTTTTGTACAGGGTGAGAGATATGGGTTTAGTTTCATTTTGCTGCATATGGATTTCCAATTTTCCCAGCAGCATTTGTTGAAGAGGCTATCTTTTCTCCATTGTATGTTTTTGGCTCCTTTGTCAAGTATGAGATACCTGTATTTATGTGGGTTTGTCTCTGTGTCCTCTATTCTGTACCATTGATCTACCTGTCTATTTTGGTGCAATACCATGCTGTTTTTGTTACTATTGCTCTGTAGTATAGTTGAAGGTCTGGTATGATGACATGATTCTCTATTTAGAAGACCCTAAGAATTCCACCAGAAAACTTCTGGAACTCATAAATGAATTCAGTAAAGTAGCAGGATACAAAATTAATGCTCATAAATCTAATGCATTTTTATTCGTAAGTGATGCATCCTCTGAGAGAGAAATTAGGAAAACTACCCCATTCACAACAACCCCAAATAAAATAAAATACTTGGGAATCAATCTAACAAAAGAAGTGAAAGACATTTACAATGAGAACTCAGAACACTAAAGAAAGAAGTTAAAGAGAATCTGAGAAGATGGAAAGATCTCCCATGTTCTTGGATAGGCAGAATTAATATTGTCAAAATGGCCATACTTCCAAAAGCGCTATACAAATTCAATGCAATTCCAATTAAAATTCCAATGACGGACCTCATAGAAATAGAGCAAACAATCATGAAATTCATTTAGAGAAATAAGAGATCCAGAATAGCTAAAGCAATCCTTTTTCTTTTTAAATATTTCCTTCCTTTCCCTTCTTTCTTGCCTGCCAGCCTGCCTTCTGCCTCACATGCAGGTTACTGCATACTCAACTCATTCATAGGCTTTCTTCAAAGTTTGTTCACATTCTAGTAGGAATTTAATATCCATTCTTCCCTCTTTGCATTGGTTAGCACCCAATGGCCCATTCAAATAAAAAGTCAAACCAACTGCAAACACAAATTCCAGGGGTCTGCTATGTCATACAATGTAAAAATCCAAGAATTGGAAATCCATAGGAAATATTTTTTAACATAACACTTGGCTGATAAATCTGTGGAGCTGAAAGATGATAAAACTCTATTGCTAACTACTGAGCAATTCGGTCTCCTTATGCTTCAGTTTCTTCATGTGTTCATAGTTTCAGTTACCTACAATCAACCATGGTCCAAAAGTATTAAGTGGAAAATTCCAAAAATAAATAATTCATGATTTTTAAATTGCATGCCATTCTAATTCATAAGATGAAATTTCTCATCTTCTCACTTTATATGAATCTTTCTATTATCAACTGTATCCACACTGTATATGCTATCCTCCCATTAGTCACTTAGTAGCCTTTTCAGTTGTCAGATTGACTACAATGGTGTTATAGTACTCATATTAAAGGAACCCTTATTTTATTTAATATTGGTCCAAAGGCACAAGAGTAGTGGCAACAATTTAGACATACCAAAGAGAAGGTATAAAGTGTTTCCTTTAAACCATTATATTCCATCATCACAGATGGGCAATAACTATAAAAACTTACATATAGAACTCATAAGATTATAGAATAATATGAATATAATTACAATATAATAATTATAATAATATTTTATATAATATATACTACCTCTAGATTATTATTTCAAACCTATTTTAATGTACCTATCATTTTCATTGAAATATTTTCAGAATTATAAACTTGGGACTCAATGGTTTAAGTGAAAAGGTGAAAGTACAATAAGATATTTTGAGAGAGGACAAATAAGAGACTATTTTCACATAACTTTCATTAGAGAATACTGTAACAATTTATCTATTTTATTAATGAGATTATTATTAATCTCATAGTGTGCCAAATTCATAAACTAAACTTTATCATAGGTAGGTATGTACAGGAAAAAATGTAACACATACAGGGTGTATCATTTTATACAATTTCAGGGATACACTGGAAGTCTTGTAATGTGTCCCCCACAGATAAAGGGGGATGACAGTGATGAGATACCACGGAGAGATGTTGTAGGGACCAGTTATGAATTTTTTTTATAAGATCTAAAAGGATTACCCAAAAATAAAAGTAAAGAATGTATAACTAAAAAGAACAAATAAAAAACTACCTATAGGGCCGGGGTAGTGGTTCAGCAGTAGAGTGCTTGCCTAGCACGTGACAGACACTAGGTTCAATACTCAGCACCACATAAAAATAAAATAAATAAAATAAAGGTATTGTGTCCAACTACAAATTTTTAAAAAAGCTACCTATAAAATAATATCATATTTACAATATTATTTGTATTTAAAATGAGTTGTGAATTTAATGTGAAGGTTGTTGATCTATGAACATGGCAGTAAGAGTCTTCAGCTTTTGCATTTCCTGGCTCGAGCGTATTAACAAGCCTTACACAGCTCTTACATTTTCACTCTAGGAAACACACGACTTGTTTTCCTCCTATCAAAACCAGCCAAACAGACTTTCATCCACTCATCATGAAAGAGCATTGTATTAAGTCCCCACCTGCACACATCACCTGTCACTTCAGGGAATTAAGGAGATGAAGTTAAGAAAGGACAAGTTCATACCACCGCCAGTTTCAGAAAGTAGGGAGTTTTGAAAAGCATATATTTGTTAAGCTCTGACGATTCCAAAATGCTGATGGAAGCTGAACTAGACTTAATGTTCGTCTAGTCTAAGCCTCTGTTCTAAAGTACAACCCCCCAGTCCTGACATACCCACATCATCTCTGCTCAGAAATGTCCAGTGACAGGACACGCACTACCTCAAATGACACTTCATTACATTTTTGATAAATTTTAGTTATAAGAGAATTCCTCCTTTATTTCCCTGTGGTATTATTCAGTGAAAAAAGCAGGGGTTTAGAGCTAGACAAGTTAATATGATTGCCAATTCTGTCGCTTAACTAGTTGTTTGAGTTTGAGTGTGTTCCTTAATCTCTGAGCCTCAGTTTACCCATCTATACAAGAAAGATAATAAACCCCTTCCCTCAGTGACTTCTTATAGGAATTAAGTTATATGTGAAAAATACTTAAAGTACTTAGCAATTTTTCTGGCAAGTACTTAGCAATTTTTCTGGTATGTACAGTTGCTCAATGCATAAAGTATGATTTCAGGGCTGTGGTTCTGGCTCAGTGGTAGAGTGCTTGCCTAGCACATGTGAAGCACTGGGTTCGAACTTTAGCACCATATAAAAATAACTAAAATAAAGGCATTGTGTTCATCTACAACTGAAAAAAATTTTCAAGTATGATTTCAGTCATCTTTTCTAGCTCTGTTACTTGCTGCTCATGTTTTAATCCTTCTTTTATATGCATATGATAGTCCTTGAAATACAGGAATAATGAAGAACTTGTCCCTTCCTGAAACTGCTCTTTACTCTACCTATCTCCATCTAGTTCCTGCATCTTCTCATGATGCTATTTGATCCCAGATCACTGTGCAGTCAGGGACCATGGGGATAACACCAGCATAACAGATGGATGATTGGTGATTCAGTGGTTGGAACATCTTTTATATATATATATATATATATATATATATATATATATATGCCACAGTTTCTTTATTTTTTTATATTTAAAGTATTGTTATGGGTTTGCTATTATTTAATTTTGATTCATTGAACACAAATGGAGTACAGCTATTGTTTCTCTGGTTGTACACAAAGTAGAGTCACACCATCTGTGCATTCATACATGTACACAGGGCAATGATGTCTGTCTCATTCTGTTATTATTATTACCCCCCCACCCTGACTCCACCCATCCCTTCCCTCTATGCTATCTATCCTTCCTCCATTCTTGCCTCCCTTCCACCCTGCATTATGCATCATCATTCACTTATCAGAGAGATCATTCAGCCTTTGTATTTTTGGGATTGACTAATCTCACTTAGCATGACAGTCTCCAACATCATCCATTTACCTTCAAATGCCATAATTTTATTCTTCTTTATGACTGAGTAATATTCCATTGTGTATATATACCATCTTTTAACCAAAGGATGAGGACTGTCACCCAAACCAATACAAGATAATAAACATAATCCAATATAACATTAATCACAATGTAATTGATTACCTAGCACACCTCTGGTTAAAAGACAAATACCATCAGACATATAACTCAAAGACATTTGCAAGGGACACATTCAAAGTTTAACACACAAAAATTTAATGTACAATTTATGAAAGATATGTTAAAAACACTAATAGGAAAACTTGAAATTTTTAATCAGTATTAGACAAAAACAGAT
Source organism: Glaucomys volans (assembly GCA_020662805.1). Taxonomy (NCBI): domain Eukaryota; kingdom Metazoa; phylum Chordata; class Mammalia; order Rodentia; family Sciuridae; genus Glaucomys; species Glaucomys volans. Next base: position 765,572 of record JAJEJO010000571.1, on the reverse strand, counting down.
TAAAGGCAAACAAATTCTATATAAACTCAGAGATCACTACATAAAGGGCCTAATTCACCAGGAAGATGCAATGATTTCACAGGTATATGTGCTTAGTAACTTATGAAAAATATATGAATCAAAAAATGTCTGAAATACAGAGAAATTAACTAATCCACAGAGTAACAGAAGATTTTAACATACCTCCTCAATAACTGATATCTCAACCAACAACAAATCAATAATGATATTAAAAATTCTGAACAACCTAACAAGCTTGATCTAACATGTATCCATAAAACAGATACATGTTTTATGCACCTAAACAGATACAATGCACCTAACAACATAGTTTAAAAATTAATTACATTTCAGGCCATAAAATAGATCTCAGCAAATGTCAGAAAATCCATATCTCATGCACTGTATTATCTGACAAAAATAGTAAAATCAATAAACAATAGCAAAAAGAAATGTCAAAAAATTATATGTTTGAAAATTCAAAAACACTTCTATATTACCCATGTATTATACAAAAATAAAAATTAGAAAATACATAGAACTGAGAAAAAAACAAAAATACTATTATTAATCAAAACTCAAAGTGTAGCATGATTCAGATTTATAGTCTTTTACAACTAAATATAAATTTTTTATATATACATATTTTACATATACAAAATATATATATACTAAGTACTTGTAACAGAGAACAAGAAAACTTAAAAAATCAATAAGCTAAGTATACAACTTAACAAATTAGGACAGAACAAGCAGGAGAAACATAAAAATTGAAAAGTGACATAAAAACAAAAGAAAGAAATTAATAAAATAGGAAGCAAAAATATAATAAAAAGATACAACAAATTTGAATATTGGCTCTTTGCCCAAACCAATAAAACTGGCATGCCAGAAGTGAGAAAAATAGCACAAATAATATTTAGAATAAAAAAAACACTACTACAGATGTAGTAGATACTACAGAGCTAATAAGACAAATTTATAAAATCTTTTAGGTGAAATAGCCCTAGAGAAATATAAACTACCAGAACAGACTCAAAGAGATTTTTAAACATCTCTGATACCTAATAATTATTAAAAAATTAAATCTATAACATTCAATAACCAAGAGGCCACAATTGCAATTGCTGGGCTAGATATGATGCCTTTGCTATAACAAACTAACACATCTGGCACACGGTAGGCCTTTCCTGTCAATAAGAAGGATCAGATCAGTACCCATTTACATGGGTTATGCAACAATACATGCTTGCCAGCTATGAGTGGAGTCCAAACAACAAAGAGCTCTGCAGCAGGGCCTGATCTGTTAGACCCTTTGGCTTTTGAGATTTCAGTGGTATGAAAACATACCAGATGGATATTACAGAAATATACAATAGGAGAATCACAGCATCATCTGTTCCCTAGGTTCTGAAATAAGGCTTTGCAGTCTTCAGCAATGAACTACAGGGCACTCAATATGCACCTCCTATGATACTACTGAGCTCTGGAATAAATTGAGCATCTACCATAGGACATCTGTTCCCCTTCAAAAAGATGACCAGCATGAGCTGAGTTCTTCCCAATCCACCAAGTCTTATGATCTGGCAATATTCCATAAGATCCAAGATTGGACCAGAAAAGGACCCAAGGGCACAAGCAAACTGTATCTGTTGGAAGCCCGTATCTTCTACTTCTCTTCAAATGATACCTGTGGCCACGTGGAGAATTCCTAATTGGCAAAGTGAAAGAAGGAAAAATAGTTAAAAAATGAGTCAGCTCAGTATGAGTGTGACTTAAAAATGAACTGCTATTGTACAACAGCCCCACTCAGAGAGGGCCTTAAAAGATACAGCTAATGGACAAACCTCCAGGCAGGATACGTAGTCATCTATATGTACAAAAGAAGTGGCATGCTGTTAGAAGGTGTAAGCATTAATAGTGAAGAATGGCCTGAGCCTATAAGAATAAAGATTACAAGACCAGCAACAAGGCTGGAGCAGAGGCTTGCCTGAAGATGGAATGATGGAGGTCTATCACAAAGTATGAAGATGCTTATAGTACATTAGGACTCACCAGAAGGAATGCTTCACAGAGAAAGCGTTCGAGAACCAAGAAGACAAAATGACCCAGCCTCTGTCTTTGGGCACAACCGTGCTGCACAGTAAGTGCTTCACTAGAATATGGAATCAGAGATGGAGGCAATGAATAGATCCAACAAGAGGAGCTCCCATTCACCAAAGGACTTAGATACTGGTGAGTGTCACCCTTGCCTGCAAGAGATGCCAACATGGTAAACCTAGGAAACTTCTACCAGGTCTTGAGATGATCACAGTGTCATCAATTAGCCCTGTGAAATAAGCATACCCTTACCACTAATCCCTCTTGCCCCTGACTCCAGCTTATGTGTTCATAGAATTACTAGGTCACAGTGCATACATACATGTTCAAATGTCCCATATAATTCGAAACTGTTTTCCAAAATGGTTATACCAATTTGAACTTTTTCCAGTAGTGTAGGAATTCTTTTGTTCTATGTCCTCTCTCATAGTCACCATCAGGCTTTTTCGATTTTGTCAGTGTCACAGTCACAGTATGCCTCTTAAATTCTATACTCTAAATATTCACATTGAAACAGAAGCTGGAACACTTAGACACACCAACAAGAATTATTGAAGGCTTATCATATGCCTGGCCCTGGGCTAATACGACAGGAACGACAGAGACAAACAAGGGAGCGGTGGTTCTCTTTTCTCAGGAAGTTTAAATTGATGGATAGAGATGTCAAAATTAAACAAAAAATCATAGAGATACAGTTGTTTAAAGTGTTGGGAAGGAAACTTACTAGATACTTTAAGAACACATATGATGGGGCCTGAGAGTCAAGAAGTTCCTGGGAAAGTCCCATTTAACCAGATGGCAGAAAGAGGATAGCCAGACAGAGACAGAAGGTGACAGCACTGCAGATAAAAGTCAGAGAGTGTGTGAAAGTTCTCCCAGAAAGTGAGAGAAGCATGGCAGACTAAGCATGGAGGAGAGGTAGACTGATAAGAGCCAGGTCCCACAGGCCTCCTGGCCACCATCAGATACTGGGCTGTCCTCTACCAGCCTGGGAAGTTGTTGGAGGATTTAAGTGGGAGAGTGACATGCCCAACTTTGCCCCTAACAACAGAGGTTGCCGCGCAAAGGATGGACTGGGGCATTAGGAGAGGTGGAGAACTGTGGCCTGATTCTAGTTGTCCTGTAGAAGAACTGACAGGAGAAGTGTGGAGGATCAGCTGTAGAGACGAAGGGATGAACTGTTGGACAAGTTCCCTTCTGGCATGAACACCTCAGTAGTATTATCAAGACGTACTACTGCATACAACTGTGCACGCTGTAAATAGCATCTCTTGGAGGTACAGTGTCCTACCTGTAAAACCACATAGGTATGGCAGGACTCTCAGAGACAATTACTGAATTGGAGAATTACAGCAGAGGAGCAGATTTAGGGAAAAAATTCATTAGTTTCGATTTGAACCTTTTTTATAAAGAAGGCAGTCTAATTGAAACTAAGTACAAAGTCACAGTTCTATACTCATCTTCTTCAGAAATGCCCCAAGGCTGTGAATGTGGTAGTTACTAGCCACAGTTAGCGACTGAGCACTTTGAAATGTCTACTCCAAGTGAGATGTACTGTAGTTGTAGATTCCAAAGACAGAAAAAAAAAAGAAAAAGAACATGAGCTATCTCATTTTTTTTATTGATGACATATCAAAATGATAATATGTTTGATATATTGGGTTAAATAAAATTCATCATTAAAATTTTATTTCACCTGTTTATTTTTTTAAGGTAACTATTAGAAAATCTAAAATTAAACATGGGGCTCACATCATATTTCCATTGGATAGAGCTGTCTAAGAAATAACTGAACCATGTATTCACTGTTAATCATGTCTTCATTAAGGAGTGATGGATTGAAAACATTCATTGTTAACTCTGCAGAAAGAGAAATAAGGATGTGCCTCAAGCTGAAAAGTTAGGACCATTATAAGTGAAGTCATTTATTAGTGAATGCCAAGTGAGGGGTTGAAATCCCTAGTCGACACATTCTATTTCTTCTGCAGTTTCAAGAATAGTCACAGGTAGGCAAGCCATGGGATGGCCTCCATGTCTCATCATCTTTGGTGGGAATGGAAAGCACTTTTGAATGTCCTGGCAACGTGGAGCTATAAGAGAAATAGAATTTGGTGATGTTACAGTACAACTTAAATAATTTCTGTCTTTCAAATAGGTTTGAAATAGAAGTCATTTGTTGAGATTTGGGAGGGTCTATATGAAAGATTATGTCACTCTGCCCCACCATTACATCTATACCTGAAATCCTGGAAACACCTTTGTGCATGTATTAGTTGAGGTCTATAGGAGACTCCTTTTAAATGTGAACACTTGTATGAAGATAAAACATTGAGTTTTTTCTTTCCTTGTCTGTCTATTAAGAAGTAAAATGTTTTAAAAGACAAAGAATAAAAATACAGCTACTACTTTAAGGTGGGGTGGCAATCAAACACAGTCGTGACATTTTTGGATAATAATATATAAATAAGATAATTCTAAAAAACAAATTTTAACACTAAGGACCATTCCCACCAAGTATACCAAACACCCTTACTGGCCAAATACCCAACCCTGGGTAGTATTTCACCATTTATTCAGATGCAGAGAAGCAAAAAAAAAGCTTCTCTTGAAGGTTCTTCATTGTGAATGCTAAGGAAACTAAAGAGCACTTTCATTCTGTCGAGGTCAGACATGCTGCAGAGAACGTGATGTGGAAATTGCTGCTAGGTTTGTGAAATATAAACAGGAAATACCACCTCTGGCCATGTTTAGACTTGAAACACAGGTTCAGTGTCATTGAGACAGGGCCAACCCAAATGAGTTTCTCCTCTAACAGACTTTAGACCACTTTTGATTTGTGTATTTTGTTCAATATTATTCATTTACACATCACCTAACTTCAGAATTCCCCTGACTTTTCTGTCATCTTCCTAAACATCTCTAGCCATCTTACTGTTCACAAAACATTTTAATGTTTTGGTAGGAAGAGGAAGGAGGAGGGAGATAAATTCATTTCAATCAGTTTCACTTCTTGATAAGCCTGGCCAAATATTCATGAAAGGAAAAGAGAGGTTTCTATATAGTCTGGGAGTTCAGTTGAACCATTTTGGCACACAAAAATTGGAAAGAACGTGCTCATGTTTGGGTCTGCTTAAAATTCATTGTTCTTAAAAATATACATATCGAAAAAATAAAAAGTTCCTCTCTCACTCATGAACTGCTCCCTTAGTCCACAGAGAACTCCTTCCCACCTCAGCCCTGGCCCAGCCCCTTCAGTAACACTTTATGAACCTTCATTCCTCTTTCACTCAGTCATTCTCATGTAAGCAGACTTTTTCCTGGCTCCCTCTCCAATGATCAGGTTACCTGAGTTATATAGCATTTCCTGAGCCATTCCATGGAAGTGCCTGGCTTCTCCCTCGTCACTCATCTACAAACTCTCACCTCAACCCCACGGCACCTGCCTCTATTATTGCAAGTGAACCAGAAATTTTAGACAATCATAAGAAAAGGGAATTTGTGTTCACCCTATAATACCAGGGTGATTAAAGGTTCTTATGTTAAACCAAACCATCAATACCAGCCCAGAACAGATCTGAAAGCTTAGAGTGGCCTCAGTGAGAGCCTGGCCTACCAAAGGAGGTAACTAACCTCTGTTGAGAGTACACTAGCTTACATCCAACTTTAGTCTTCATTACCACCTGTAAGGTAGTTATGATCTCTAAAATTAAGATGTATGGGACTGAGGCCCAGAGTTTCAGCACACCTGTCCAAAGTCATTCAGCTAATAAATTTAGTGACAGAGGCAGGTTCAAATCCAGGTTTAGATGGTTGAAATCCAATAAACACGATACCAGTCATTTTTCAAATGGTCCTCCTCTCCACAGCCTAGTTCTATGAAGATGCTGCTCTGAGGAAGAAATGAGAGGATTTAAAAGGTTTAGGAAAACCTTTAGGAAATTTTAGCAGACTTTAGGAAAGAACAAACTCAAAATGCCAAGCCACTGGGAATTCTCTATGACCTTCTCATAACTTTAGATCCCTTTCATTTTTCTTCCTCTTAGCTATATCTTATTTTGTTCAGGGCACACTACTCAAAATATACATTCAATAGTGTCATTACATACTTAGGCCCTGCGCCAAGGTCTGGCAAAGAAAAAAGATCATCTGGCACTTTTGGAAAAGACTGTGAGTTCACTTTGTCGGTCCTGGTGGGAGCAGGAACAAGGGACATTCCTGCTGCCTTTGTGCTTCTCATTATCAGAGGCCCTTTTGTGTACAGGGTCTCCTGGCTAAGTCCAACCTCCAGACCCAAGTCCATTTTCAACACCAAATGCAAAGCATCAAAACCATCCTGAAAAATTAAACAAATCCAAAAGATAAGATCTGGTACAGACCGACTGACTTGTCTCTCCAACAAGCCCATGTCACATGTTGACACAAACACACAAACACACAAAGCAGGAGTGAGGAAAGATAATTCCAGGTTAAAAGAAGCTTAAGAGACATAACCAAATGAAATTCATTTTCCTTCAATGGATCCTGAACTAAACAAAGTGAGTGCAAAAGACACAATGGGGACAACTGGGAAATTTGAATTTGGACCAAGTATTAGATGATGTTAAAGAATTATAGTTCATTTAAGAGGAGTGATAATAGTATTGTGGCTATGCAGGAAATTGCCATTGTCTTGGAAAAATATGTGAGGGTGAGATAACAGCAGCACAAATAATAATAATGAAGCTAATATGGCAAAACGTTGACAATTGTTAAATTCAGATCATGTATACGTGGATATTCAATACCTTATGGATTCTCTCATTACTTTGAAGTTTTTCACAGTTAAAATTGTTTTTAAAATATCCTTAATAAATAGGTACAGCTAGAAAATACTCTCTCCTTCTTATAATGAAAATTTTCATAGGAAAACACTCAGGAAATAAGACAACAGGTACAACAAATACACAGGGTGCATAAAGCAACCACAGAACAAGTTTCCACAATCCTAGGCCCACAGACAATCCTCTCTGTCCTTCTACACAGCATCCATGAGAAGAGAGCATTGTCTTAGAGTGGCATGTGCATGATTTCACACCCAAAGGAATCACACAAAAGCTCTAAGCATAGACTAACAGAGCTCCAACTTGGCCATGAGGGCTCTATCCCAGCCCTATTAACTATAAGACTCCTCCTCTCTTGCTATATTTCTTGGAAGCCATGACAGTGTCATTGAGCATTTAATATTATGTGCTCTATATTAAACATGCTGGGAGATTTCATTAGATACAAATGTTCTCCCTACATATAGGTGGTACTGGTGCTAACTCCAGCCACAGATGACATCACTTCCTACATTCAACAGGAAGTTCCCTTTTCCATAGTGACAAAGGCTTTGCTCACTCCCTAATTCAATCTTCCTTGGTCCTGAGACCATACTTTTGCTAGATTGAATGAGCCAGGAGTCTCTTTTGGGGCTGACAGTCACATATGGGAATCAAATCCATGACTGCTTAATTACCACCTTGCTCCAACAAACTGCACTAGCTCAACCTCATAGACCTCAACCATAATCCCACACCTGACAGACAAGCAGTTCAGAAAATACCTGTGTCTGATACCAACTCAAGAGCAAAGAAAACTGATTTATGAAGTGCTTCCTTGGTTCCCCAGGTTGATACTGACCACATTCACTCTTAGAATGTGCCAAATAATTCCAAGGAAAGCAAAGTTTTTTTCTGTTTCAAGAAGGCTATGCTTAAAACACTCAATAGTCTAGAGTCCACAAATCACAAGGTGAACATTTCTAAGAGGGCAGAAGGGGAAAGACCTTCTTTTTCTAAGTTAAAAGATTGTTGTTTCAGTCCACTAATTATTAGGATAAAGGAGGGTGGGGGAATTCAGCATCTACTAAAGTAAGAACAATCTAATGTTAGAGCAAGATCACGTAGAGAAACCCTCAAGTGCAAAAATGTATGAGCGGCACTGAAAATAAAATTCTGGCCACTTCTCATGCTTACATTTTTAACAGTTAAAAAATCTCTTCTACATAACATTATCTTTTATTAATATTATAAAAAATCTTATGCCTCTTAAGTACCAGCATTTGATAGAAGCACTTAAGGCAAGTAGTGAGAGAAAGGCTAAATAATCAGACATTGCCCTTCCTGTTTTCAGTATCAGTCCATTTGGAAGTCAAGGTTAACCTGACAGATGTTACAGTGAGGTATCCCTCCAGAGAGTGGTTGACACTGGCAGGAGCAGCCAGATGGGGCAATAGCAAAGCAAAAGGCAGACGAGCCAAAGTTCAAGGCAAAGTTCACAGAGTGTTCTGTGGGATGAGACCAAGTCAGATATATTTTGTTTGGCCTGCAGAGTGTTTTTGCAAATATCAGATAAATTTCTGACATAAAAAGGTCTAGTTCACATACAAATCTAGTTTTCTATTTTCTTCTGGAATATCAGAAGAATTGCAAGAATTGTGAGAAGAGGCTACCCCATCATCACATCTCCAGTGTCTCACTACTCCCAATAGTGTTACACTAATCCTGGGATCCTGGATCACTTCTTAGTGTTCCCATCCCAGCCCATATAACAATCTGAGTGTTGTCACCTCTGATTTAAAATTACTCAACTGCCAAAAGTGAGAAAGAACCAGAGGTCTGGAAGTCAGTGAGCTTTAGGAGTTACCTTTCCTCCATGTTTAATTACAAGTTAGGAATTGTGAAGCCAGAAAGCAAGGTGAGATATTAAATAACTGTCAGGACTCAAGCAGCTAGGAAAATCAAGATGGCAGCAATGCAGAACTCAGCAGTAAGATGAGACCAAACCTGAAGTGGATCTGACAGTGTTTTTATGCCTTGTGTCAAGAACAGTAATTGCTAATCAGACCAAAGATGATCTAAGATGAAAGTATGTGATTGAACCCACCTGTTTCTGAAGTTAACCAACCTCAGTAATGCAGGTCCCAGCACAAGAGAGGGAATGTGAATGGCAAGGGCAGACCTATGTAGGTGCTGTTGCTTCCATCGGACACTGGCTTCAAGGATAGATTTAACATTATTTCCTAAGTTGGAAAACTCTCATGCTCTATGAACCAATAATTATCTTAAGCATACAATTCAAAACAATCTCTTGCACATGTCCAAAAAGAAACATATACAAGAATATTCATAGCTGTCACTACACTCAACAGCAAGAACCTAGACTCAACTCAGTTTTCCATCAACAGGAACATGGATGAACAAACTGTTATATTGATACAACAGATTATTCAAAGAAGTCAAAATAAATGAATGACAGTAACATGCAATGATATAGATGATTCAGAGCAATATAATACTGAATTTTAAAAACAAATCCCCCTAAATTATAAACAGTTTGATACCCTATTTTTTTAGTTAAAAACAGCATAGAAACAGTTCGTACATGGAGAGAGATAGACATAGAGACAGAGTCTGCATACAGATGTAATAAAATCTTGTAAAAAGGAAAGCAAAGAAATATGAACATAGTATTCAGAATAATGATTAGTTCAGAGAGGAAAAAGGCAGGGTGGTGTGTTAATGAGGTGTAAAGGTAAATTATTGTCAAAATCTCAGATTTTGTTTTGGGTGACTCATTTTTGGATACTTATTATGCTATTAAAAATAAAAATTAAGTTAAGCTCATTGAAAAGTGCATATCCTGAAAATATCCTTTGGAATATATTTTGATATCAATTAATGGTCTTTCCCCAATAAAGGGTTATCTTCACAATAAACAACATGTTGAGCACTTTCAAGTTATTTTTGTTTGAGATCCCCTACTTTTTTAGAAGACATGGCACACCCATGGGTTATTGTCCCATATATTCAATATTGTTAACCAACAACTACTAAAAAAACAGTGGAATTGGAATAGATGGTCCCTAAACTCCCTTTGAGTCCTAAAGTCTATGGTTGTGCAGTTCAAAACTCTGTCCCACAGATGACTTACATACAGAGGTGGTTTTCACTCCTCAAGGACACCCACAAGGGTCCCCTTTAGGGAAAGAGAAATGGGAGCAATAAAAGAAAGATTGAATAGATAGAAGTCCACATCAACCACAGCAGTGTTCTTCCTGTATTTATAAAATGGGCTTCCTCCCAAGCTTTCATTTGTTGAAAGGGTTCCATTTTTTAAAACAGGCAAAAGTAGAAGACGATGTCTGGCTTAAAAATCATCACTCAAAATAATACCATGTTAATGAGAGAAATTTTCAGTCTACATTTAAGGGTTCATAAAAGGATCCTCTTATGTCAGGGAGATTCTTCAGGCCATATAAACATTGCTGTATTTTGGTTAATTTACATGATTGTTATATTCTTGGATAATTGCATCAGTTGAGTATTTAAAAATGAAATAAATTTTTTAAAAACCAGTCAACCCCAATTTTAAAAGCAAGTGGTTCTGAATTTTTCTGATTAAAAAGTGAATACCTTTTCCCATTTACTTTTAAGGATATATTAATATTTTGGATATGGTACCTATAAAATTAAAACATAACTATAATGCAGTGTGTGGAAAAGTGCATATGCAAGATAATTGTCACTGAAAATGCGAAATTGAAAAACCAGCCCCTGAAAAAAATGGTTTTTGCATTATCTTTAGACAATCTTTTGACAGCTATTCACTGCTCACCAGTGTCCATGCGCTCTTCCTCATTTTCCAACACCCTTCTCCTAGGTGGGGCCATGACTACTCTAGTCAATGGTCTATGAGAAGAAGGGATGGGTGTCATTTCAAGGCCCAAGAACTGAAGACCCTCCAGCCTCCTCTCTCCCTGCCAGGGCAATCAGGAAGATGGGTGCTTTTGTGTAGCCCAAAATAATCTCTGAACCACTGTGTAGAGAGCAGTGCCAGGGAAAACTGGCAAAGTAGCACAGGAATTGGCATGAAGCAGAAATAAATCTTTATTGAGTTAAACAACTGAGATTCCAAGGTTAATTTCAGACCTCAAACTAACCTAATATATCATGGACAATACTCTACCATGGTTTCCCATGTTTCTTCCTTTAAATAAATAGAAGAGGTTGGAGACTGTGGTCAACAAACTTTTTTTGTAAAGGTCCAAAAAGTAAATAATAGTTTAGGGTGCGTTGGTCATAGGTTTTGGGTTGGATGTGGTTTCCTCCAAAAGCTCACCTGTGAGGCAATGCAAAATTTCAGAGAAAAAAATGATTGGGTTACAAGAACCTTAATCCAATCAGTGAATTAATCACCTGATGGGATTGAGTGATAACTGAAGGCAGGTGGGATGTGACTAGAAGAGGTAGGGCATTAGGGGAAGTGGCTTTGGGGCATATATTTTTATTTGGCAAGTCAAGATTGATCCCTCTCTCTCTCTCTCTCCCTCTCTCTCTCTCTCTTTCTCTGCTTCCTGATCATCATGTGAGCCACTTCCCTCCACCAAACTCTTCCACCATGTTGTTCTGCCTCACATGGAGTCCTGAAGAATGGAGCCTGCTGTCTATGGATTGATACCTCTGAAACTGTGAGCCCCCAAATAAACTGTTCCTCCTTTACAATCATGCTAGTTGGGTCTTTTAGTCACAGCTGCAAAAATGCTGACTTAAAACATCATCTGTCTTTGTCATAGTGACTCAACACTGCCATGGAAAAAAAGAAAGCAGTCATAGGTAGACAATACATACAGAAATGGGCAGGATATGTTCAATAATACTTCATTTATAAAATTGGACAGAAAGTCAGGTCTGGCCCAAGGGCCATAGTTTGCCAAATACTGCTATAAATATTTAATACTTTCCATTATGATCTCTGAAAACATAGTCAGGAGAAGCAAAGACTAAAGAATCCATAAAAATAATCCTTCATATTTGAAAATGAGTCTTACAAAAAAGGGAATAAACATAATTTATACATATTCATTCATTCAATAAATAAATATTAATAGGCTAACTACTTTTTCCTTCAGCATTGTATTAAGTGCTGTGGACATGGCACTAGACAAGATCGATAAAATCCCTGCCTTAATAGAGCTCATTTCCAGGGAAGTTAGGAGAACTGTTAAATGATTACACTAGGGTAGTAGTATATGGAGCATATAGCAGGGGCTAATATAGGCATCTTAGGAAAAGGTTAGATTGTGCTGAAACTTAAGGGTGAGCAACAGTTAGCCAGGTAATGTGAGGAATCAGAGAATGGGGATTCCAGACATAGGAAAATAAATGTGCCAAGGCAAGGGGGCAAGTAACTTCAGTGCACATTTGACAAACCGGGAAAGATCAACATAAAAACACAAAAGGGTTCAAGCAGTGGTAGGAGGCAGATCACACAAGAAAGCCTGTTTCCTGTAGAAGTTGAGAGACTAGACTTATTGGTACAGGACTAACCTTCCCACCATAAATAATCACAAAACCAAAAAAACAGACACAGGAGCTGGGCATGGTGGTGCACATCTGTAACCCCAGCAGCTCAGGTGGCTGAGGCAGGAGAATTGTGAGTTCAAAGACAGCCTCAGCAACTTAGGGGGGCTCTAAGCAAATTAGCAATAAAAAGGGTTGGAGATGTGGCTGAGTGGGTAAGCTCCCCTGGATTCAATCCTTGGTACAAAAAAAAAATAGACACAGATAGTTAACTATTTTCAGACAAAGGGAAGGAGGCAGTGAAAGACTCTAATCTCTGAGCATAAAAAATCATCAGTTAATCCTGATTGCCCAGCTCTTTGCCTTGAGACCATTTCCCAAGCATAGGGAAGTGAGCTAGAGTCCAAGTAGACCCCAACAGTCACACTGAGCTGAGAAGCCAGAGTTGTAAGTGTCAAGAGTTGGACTATGCAGGGCAGGGCATCAGAGGAAGAAGTCATGCAAGGGTCCCTTGCAAGTCCACTGCTAAGGGCCAGGCTATACATTTATAGGGCAAATTACCCAAAGCTTTCAGAGAGTGGCTAGGTTTCAAAAGGAATACAAACAGTAGGGTCTGAGCTCTGGTGGAGAATACTGGCATTCTGACTCAACTAAGAAAGAAAAAAATCTCTTTAACACTTCATTACTACCCCAGGCATCCAGCAGATATGCCAGAAAGTCTTCCCCTTATGAACAAGGACCATAACCTGGAGAATGCCTTCTCAACAGAGGTGATATTATCCCTAAAAGGGTGAAAGTTACTTCTACGTGGGAAGGGGAGGTATAAAAAAAAAAATCTTAGATAGTATTTTGTATCCCTCCAAAAACCACCACATACAAACAGATATATAGTTATATTTTGGTATTAAAATTGTACAGGGGGTAAACCATAATTGGGGGAAAATGTCCAGAAAGTGTCTTTGAAGGGTAATATTGAGAAAGAAAGAAAAAAAATAGATTGAGAAACACTACCCTAACATACTTAGTGTTCTAGACCTATCCAAGGAAAGCATAAAACTAAGCTTTAGTAAGATTTTCACATAAAACAATTTGTAAATTAAGTCCCAGTAAATTAGAAAGGCACAATGGAGATCTCTCCATAGAACCATTCTAGTAAAGGAAAAATAAATCTAAGTTCAAGATGGTCAGTAATTCAACTTGCCTTTAAAACACAGACACACACACACACACACACACCTCTTCAGAGATAGATAACAGATTCCAAGATATGTATAATGTATATTAGAGATACGTTATAGATACAGGGTTTCACCTGCCTTTCACTAAATGGTTCCAGATTTATAAGAGCCAGAGATATCTAAGTCCTCATTCCTGGTACCTGTGGATAAGTTAGCTAAATAAGTACAAAGAGGCAAAGAAGAGAGTCAAGGGAAGATGTGACTATAGAAGAAAGAAACAGAGAGATGCTGCATTGATGGCTTTGAGAATGAAGGAAGGAAGCCATGAGCCAAGGAATGTGGGCAGCCATTAAAAACCAGAAAGGGCAAGGAAATAGAATTTCCCAAGGAAATGGGTTTCCCCTAGAGCCTTGAGAAAAGAAAGCCACTCTGCCAGTTCCTTGATTTTTATGCCAGACTTCTAACTTGCAGAATTAAAAGGTAATAAAATTGGGTTGTTGAAACCACCTAAGTTTGTGGCATTTTTAAAAATAAAAGCAATAGAAAGCTAATGCTATTCAGAACAGTTACCGCAGGGCTGGGGCTGGGGCTCAGTAGCAGTGTTCTTGCCTAACATGCTCAAGGCCCAAGGTTCAATCCCCAGCAGAAATTTCTCTTGAACAGCAGTGATCATTTCCGAGCCCTCCTCAGTTATGCTACTGGGCCTATCATCTTGTGCCTGGCTACTTCTGTAGCTATAAGCCTGCCTCCTTTTCTTTCCTAGATCAAAAGTAAATACATGCCAGAAGAAAATAAATAAATAAAATGCCATGGATGTAACTAAATCAAATAAGTTCAGGGCCTATCGTAGGAAAAGAGATACCATGGGCTCTGTGGAAGGCATCTGACTGAACTCAAAGCCTTCTTACTTCAGCTAATTCCTACCTTTGTGCCTATTCCAGAAGGTTATGATTATAAGACTTGGATAATTTTGATAGCAAAATCATTACTGCAATTTAAAATTTGCAAAAATGTAAAAAGTCATGTAATTCAAATAATATACAATGTAAATAATGAATATTGGATAAAAATTCAAAGTCATTTCCTCCTCTATAACTTTACTGGGTTTTATTCATGGTACTAATACAATGAAACCTGAAGATATAAGGAAGTTAGTGTCAAGGAATAAGGAAGGTCATGTTATTCAAACTTATACTACTACTTATGAATCATAACTTCCCATTTTAACATTAAGCTGTCATTTTAAATGTATGCCTTCAAATGTTTTAAAAATTAGCCTTCACTCATGTAGACAGAATTTCAAATTCAATTGATTTGAAGCCAGTAAAATTCTTTTGCTGAAAATCTCCCTCCCACTTATCCCTCTCTTGCCTGGACTCTCTCCCTTACAGCCTCCACACACTCATGCCCAGCCCTCCAGAGCTAAGTCCTCCTCTCCAACCACAGAAGATCATGTTGATGCTGGTCCTCCCCAAAGTTGACAAAATGCCATCAACCAAGGCACTTGGGAAATACTACAGGCAGCACAAAAGATGACAGACACAGGCTGAAAAACATACCTGGCTTCAAATAACAGTCATTGGTTCAAAACCAGAGACTTGAGAAAAATTCCACAGATTCAAGTAGGCATAAAATTCCACAGGCCAAGAACAAACAGTAAGACTATTAATAAAGAAAGGAAAGGAAGGGAAGGGAAGGCTGAAGGAAAGGGAAGGAAAAGGAAGGGAAGGGAGGGAGGGAGGAAAGACAAGAAAATGAAAAATTCAGGCAGCAAAGATCATGAATCAAAGCAGTCCAGGCAGTAAGGACCGGATCACTAGCTGTCAAAAAGCTTTCATATTACAACTGAGGGCTTCAGTCAATAAAAAGATCCAATCCTCATCCATGTGGATGGCAGGCTGAGCTAGCAGAGACACCCAAGCAGAGTAAGGAGTGAGAGGGAGGAGAAGGCAGCCCACTGACTTTCACACACTGGTCACATTATCATCAAAACCATTATCAAAGTAAATACAGAAGAAACCTCATTACCAAAAGCAAAAATTATATGGGGTGGGAAAATGTATTTCAGAACGGAAAATGAAAAAGAAAGGCACTAGCTGTACAAAGACATTATTAAATCCCGAGTAAAATGATGGCTGTAATTATGAAACATGCCCCTGGGATTCTTTGGGCAAAGGAAGAGGAAATGGGATAAAGTTAAGAGAGATGGGTGGCAGACAGTCCAGAGGGAAAGAAAGTAGAGGGAAGGGCCTCCTGGTAGACCTGGGCAGGCCAAGCTCCAAGCTGTGACACCAAATTCTCAGCCACAACAGCTTCTGGAAATAACTTCCAGTAGGAACAAATCCATGCAAAGAAACACAGATGCAGAATTTAGACTCTTCTGCCCCTCAGAAAGTTTCCCATCTGCTTGCTGATACCTGGAAGTCAAACTTTCACAGCTATATGCCAATGACTTAAATTGAAAGCCTGTGGTCTCCCTCACAAGAGAGGCTCTGTGAGGAGAAGCCTGCTTTCTCCTCTTGCTCTTTCCTAAGAAGGGTCTTTACTCTGACTTAATCACAGGCTTGCTCTGTGCTATTCAGCAGCAGTGCCCTAGGTGATAGGGTTTCAAACAGGATTTAAAACAAACAAACAAACAAACAAGCAAAAAAAACCTCACTGCTCTTAAGAACCATGAGATGGAACAAGACAAAAACAAATACATGATTAAATTATGGTAAATTGAATTCCTCTTGGAGAGATAGCTTGGGTAATTGACAAAAGAACCTTTGAGAGAGGTCATGGAAACAAGCATAGGTTAGCCTCCTCTGCATTCAAGATTGTTTCTGTCCATGCTTCCTTATCAAGTCTTTAAAAGGTGAAATTCCTCAAGGGCCAGTCTGAATGAAGTCTTGTTTCCCTCTGTATTCTTTCCCTGGACAATTT
Source organism: Glaucomys volans (assembly GCA_020662805.1). Taxonomy (NCBI): domain Eukaryota; kingdom Metazoa; phylum Chordata; class Mammalia; order Rodentia; family Sciuridae; genus Glaucomys; species Glaucomys volans. The sequence continues at coordinate 749,047 of JAJEJO010000571.1, read as the reverse complement.
CATCAGCATCTTTGACTTCAACCACTGTCCAGAATGCTATCACTCAAATAATATGTTCATTTCAGACTCTTCTTCAAACCCAAATATGTGGACACCCAATTTTCTACTTCTAATCTTCAACTGGATGTTTCACAGGTACTTCACATTCAAGATTTTCAAAACTGCATAGCTGATCTTCCAGGCTATGCGTGATAACTCAGCAACTTGGTTGTCCCTGTTCAATCCATACAGGAACAGATTAATTTCCTGTTTATAGTTCCTCAGTAGCTTCCCACTGCTCTTAAGATAAAACTCCAAATTCTCCTAGTCCCTAATGTCCTGCCCTCTCCTACCTCTCCAGGCCCATCTCAACTTTCTACTCTGAAACTCCAGATATATTGATTTTATTTCACACCTGCCAATGTGCCATGTGTTGTCCTGATTGCTCTTACTGGAATATATCCTCTTTTCCCCTTTAGCTAATTTTTACTTCTTCAGAGTTTAAGTCAATCAGTTTTTCGTTAATGACTACTCCTGCTAGGTCAAACTTTTCAAGAATGTACTTCATGGCGTTACTATAATAAGAACAAACGTTTATTAAGTACATACTATTAGACCAAATTCTCCATTCTAGGTGGAGATTCAGCAGGAAGACAAAAAGGTCTCTGCTCTTCTGAAGCTGTGGAATCATCATGAAGGGAGATGAGCAATAAATAAATAAACACAGAGATGATAATTTTAGAGAGTAATAGGTGATATGAGTAGAATAAACAGATGATGAAATAGAGAGTATCTGGTTCAGGAACAGGGTCACAAGGGAGACCAAACCTTGGATAGATGGCTTGGTGTCTGCTTGGGTTAAGGTTCTCATAACCCAATCATTTCACCTTTGAATGTTCTTGCATTGCCTCACACATGAGCTTTTGGGGGACACCTAATATCTAAACCATAACAAGGAGGAAGGAAATATAATTCCTGGGTTTGAAACTCAGTTCTATCATTTACCACCTGTATGATCTTAGGACTCCATGCTTTGGTTTACCTATCTCTGAAATGAGGATAATAATATTACCTATCTCAAGTGTTTGCAGTGAACATTAAGAACCATACTACACATAAGGTGTTTGATTCAGTGCCTGATACATAATTAGCACTATTTGGTACTTATCAAAGTAAAGAAACACAAAGCAATGGGACATTATCTTAAACTGTCAGTAAAAATACAGGACAAGAACTGAACCAGTATTCATTAGTATTCATTTACCTTTCTCAGTCTTCTCCCTTTCCCTTCCCACCACTTTTCTTCCTCATTTTCATTTCTTTTTTTTCTTGCCTATGCCTCAGACCAACAAGAGGCCCACCCAGAATATTGTTCAAAGAGTGTGGTGAACCAAAGGTAGAGCTTGCTCTAGGGGAAAGTTGCTCTCAGATGGCACTTCCTTCAAGTGAAGGCTGGACAACTTCTGGAATGATCCCACCTCCCTGCTGTACTCCCATCAGCTGTTGCCAAGGAAAAATGGACCCATCTGTGGGCAGCAGAAGTCTTCTTATTAACCCCAGAGCTCTACAGAACTGCCTTCTCCACACCAGCCAGAAACAGAACATTTCCACTCACCATCACAATTTCAGTTTTTAGTGGGTTGCCACAGGAGAGAGGCTCTGGGCAAAGTAAGAGAGAGATTGGGAGGCAGATGAGAAACTGGCAATGCCAAAGCTGGGGTCTTCTCAAAGCAAGCCTCCCACGTGCATGTTCAAGCTTGAGAATATGGAGAGGAGGTTAGGGCCAGAGCCAGTGAGTAGAAGGGATGGGATACCATTGGCTATTGTGCAAACACAAGTTCCTTCAGCTGGGAAAAAGGAAAGGGTCAGGAGCAAAGACATTAAAGCCATCCAGAGTGGCAGGGATTTAGCTGGCAAGATGAAAATCCCTTCCTGCCAAACTCTGCAGGCCCAGGGTTGCCAAGGAACACACTCACATGGCCCAGAGCATGTTATTCAGACCATCTTTCCAGTGAAATGTGGGTGGCACATTTTGGGGCTGGCAGAAGCCTGCCTCAAGATCTCTCTGGAGCTTCCTCATCTTTCTGATCCAAGACAAGAAGCCCTTTCTCATGGTTTTCATAGTAATAGCTTCCAGTTAGTTACATTTGAACTTCCAAAGCAAGCAGAAAAAAATGCTTTCTCAATGTACAGACTTCATTGAAAAACATAGTTTGGGAAAACATCAAGCACTTCTGCACTTGACTCATCTAACCACTGCAAACTACACTTGATAGCTACATCGACCATTGGTCCTTGAGTTACCACATCTGTCTCCAGCTGCAATAATAATCACCACACCCTTTCAAGCATCTATGCAACAAGCATCACACTAGATATCTCCTGGAATTTATTTCACTTAATCTTCCCCAAAATCCCTGAAAAGTCGATGTTACAACCCATCTCCATTCCACAGTTAAGGAAACAGTGGAACAAAATTTGCCAAAAATCATGTGGAAGTAAGTGACTGAGCAAGGATTCAAACCAAATCAGTCTGACTTTGACGTCTATATTCGTTCTACTATATTGCATATAACTAGGTTATTATATATAGAGTCTGCGCTCAATGGGATACATTTATCTCTGCTGCCAGCTGTGTAATAACATCTGGACAGACTCCACAACTTTTCAATCACTTTCTGTTATTAGAAGACTTATTCCAGTATTTAATAGGCATTCGAATTCCAGTTTATATCTAGTTTAAAGTTCTTCTTTCCTTTCCCTGGAGCCAGCGGCATCAGGTCATGGCTAGGAGGGAGCAGTGGGCAGGTCTGCTCTTTTCTCCCCACACTGTGTGCACTGTGCCTCCCTCTCCTCATCTTCCAGGCTTCCAGAGCACCCAGGCCTTACAACAGGAAGGGTGAAATCTGAGAGGTGCAGGGGTTGATGCATGCAACCAGCTGCTTGGGACAGGTGGGCGGTTGTTAGGATTCCCACTCCATGAAGGTCTGGTTCTCTCTGATGCTGCTGGTCTTCACTAATTTGGTGGTTTCTACTCAAAAGGTGCATGTGGTTCCACCTGGAGAGATGCATCACTTTCACTCCATCCATTGCAAGAATGCCTCCAGTCTTCTGCAGGTTTTATCACAGATCTGAAGCCACGGTTGCTCTCTGACATCCTACAACCACTCTACTGGCATTGTGGCAAGGCTTACATGTGCAATGCAGGGAAATGAGGTGTGCCTAGTTCTTTGGATGCTGTAATTGACTTGTTCAGACTCTCATAGGTTCTCCTGAACTTTAGGAATTAGGAAAGGCTGACAGATATTTTTTGAGTATGCAAGAACCAAAAATTTTGTTCCGTCTTCTCCTGGAAGAAATTGCTAGTGTATTCACTTTATCCAAGAAGTGTGTTAAAAATACATACATACATGCACACATACATAAACAAATAAATAACTCTGGCAAAAGGACAAATACAGTCATGCCTCATTTAACAATAGGGATGTGTCCTGAGAAATATGTCATTAGGTGATTTTGTCATTGTGTGAACATCATAGAGTGTACTTACACAGCCTGTGATGTTACAGCCTACTGCACTCCCAGGCCATATGGTATATACATGACAAAGCCTATTGCTGCTAGATCCATGATGAACACAACATAAAATTAAATCAAGCACAAGGGAAAACAATGTAATCAAGAAACAGTAAACACCAGACATATAAGGTTGCTGCTAGTGTAACTGCATACCTTTTTACAGTAAGCTTATTTAAACAATTAGAATGAGCACACTCTAAAATAATGATTTCAAAGGATAGAACAGTAAATACATATACCAGTAGCATAGTTGTTATGATCATTGTCACGTATTAGGTGCTGTACATAACTGTATGTGTTATACTTTTCTTTGACTGACAGCACAGTAGGTTTGTTTACACCAACATCACCACAAACACAGGATAATGCATTGCTCTACCACGTAATGACAGCTACACAGTCAGTAGGCAATAGGAGTCTTTTAGCTCCATTATAGTCTTATGGGACCACTGTCATATCTGCAGTCCGTCATTGACAAAAACATCATTATTCAGCACATGACTGTAATTATCCTGAATTCACTATAACTGAGACTGAAACAAATACAGTGATTATGATTACAGAACAGAATGAGTATGTGAGAAGCCCTAACATGGACTAATGCATAATTAACAGGGGGTGAGAACAAGGGGTGAGAAAGTTGATGGTGGTATAGTTGTGCTGATTTCCTCACCTCATTGAGTCAGGGGTGGCAGACATCTTTGGGGACCTACATAAATCCATCCTTCCTGTTTCTCTTGTCAGAGGTTCTCCCCAGCTCCAGGAAATGATCTGTGATTAGTGTCAGCAAGTCTTGATAAATCGATAACCTTTGATATTAATTCATTTTAACATGAACATGTGATTAAATTCAGGCCAATGAGACATAAGAAAACATTCCTTTCTCTGTTTTTAGGAAGAAACGTGAGAAACAGCACTTTTCCTGTTTCTTGCCACAGTTATGCAACCAAAAGAGACAACCATGAAGATCAGAGTCTACATGCTGAGAATGGCAAAGTGGAAAAAATGGAAATTTAAAAAGGCTTTTTATATGGTTTCTTTTATCTGACTCGTGTATCTTTTCACATTGTCAACAGATATGCACTTAATGTTTGTTCTTCCAAAGAGGATGTCCTGTTTGTGGGTATTGTTTTGTTCCAGGGATAGGCAGGCTATGTTTAGCCTTAAGGGTATCAATATTTCAATTTTCAGGGTGATTATGATCTGTAGAATCATAAAAAAATCATAAAAAAATTGACAACACTGGCTCTGTTTTAAAAGCCCTGTAAATCATTTTTGTTCTTAAGCAAATCTTGCCAAACATCAAAAGGTATTTCTCTTCCTTTACATCTGAAGATAAACTGTTTTTCAAAGGCATTTCTTATTTTTACCAAAAACAAAATGAAAATAAGATTCCCAAAGTTTTGTGGGATGCAGCTATATCAGGGTACGAGGGGAATGTCTCCTGCAAACAAAAGAAAGATTTTGTTCATGTGCTGTTTGAATCTCTATCCTTTTTAGAGCCACTGTGCCAAGTTGCAACCTGCACGCATGCACCTGGAATGGGGGTGCTGGCAGACCTTTATCTGGAGGAGTGGGAATGTCATGCAGTCCTTCTTAGCCAGGTGTGCTGGGTTCTTCTCATTATTTTAAAGTCTCCAAAAGCATTTCTTAAAGAAACCTGTGCACTTAATACTATTTCAGGGTAATATGGAAGTTTACTTAGGTCATGAAGTCCTACACATTAGAGACTATCAAACTTTGCTATTCTGCCTTGTAGATCTAATGAGATGTAAATTTATTAAAGAAAGCCACAAGAGTGCTTTAAGCACAACATTATTGAGAAGAAAAAAGATCATGCATTTCAGCCATTTCTACCTCACATACTTCCTTCTCCTTCAGAACATTTCAGTTTCCAACTGGTTTTTCCAACAGAGGAATCCAAGTTGTAATACCAGCCTTACATATTTTGCCAATGTTAAAAGATTTAACACACCAGGAGAACGATTGACATATTGCATTACCTACTAAAATGGTCCCCTATGGTCTATTTTCATTGTTCCTAGTGGAACAATGACTTTTCAGAAGACGAAGTTTTAATTACAAAACAATATCCACCACTCTTACAGCTCCACTGTCTTACAAGCAATAGAAAAATCTTGTTAGGGGTTATGTGTTTTCATTTTGTCTCCCTTTTAACCACCAACTTCCCCAGTTGCAGTTCTAGCTTTATCATTTTATTGGAACTGCATCCATGTGGTATTTAAGCAACTTCCTAACTAGCCAAGCACCACAGAACTCAAACCAGTTACCAGCTCACATGATCAGGAAGCAGAGAGAGAAAAACCCCATTCTCCAGATACAAAATATATACTCCATAGCCACACCTCAAATGAACCACTTCCTCTACCCACACCCCACCTGCCTCCAGTTACCACTCAATTAATCCCATCAGGGATTAATTCACTGATTAGTGTAAGGCTATAACCCAATCATTTCTCCTCCAAACATTGCATTGTCTTACACAGGGGCTTTTGAGGGACACCTCACATCCAAACCATAACAAATATTATGTAACATTATTTTTAGGCTATGTACATAAGATGTTTATGAAATATAAATGAGTTTATGTGTTTAGACTTGGATTCCATCCCCAAGAGATCTCATTTTATTTATATATATATATATATATATATATATATATATATATATACACACAAATATTCCAAAATCCAAAAAGAAATCTGAAATCCAAAACACTTCTTGCCTGAAGTTTTTCAGATAAGGGATACTCAACCCTTGTAAAATTAACTTGAACACTTAGCTCATTGCCTGTCTTTCTAATCCAGAATGGAAACACCATGAAAGAGATGGTTTGTTTCAGGTGTTCTGTTCCTGGCTGTATCCTCAGTATCTAACAGTCAGGCACACAGTAGGTGCCAGGGCATCCTCACAAACACAGACCAATCCTGCCCTGCACAGCCCCAGAGGACACCATGTACACGGCCTTGGAGTGGTACAATAGTGCAGCCCTATCAAGGCACAAAGTATTTGCTAACCATTTGCTTTGTGACCTGCAATACAGGTGCTTTCACAAATGGCCTAAGAAGTCCTGAAGCCTTACTTTTGCCTCCTTTTTGCTTTTATAGTTTCATTTTTATCACATAGTAAGCTGGAATTGGATATTGCATAGCAAGACATTTATCTGATTCTACAAAATCAGACATTCTCAAATTTGGTTCACCTAAATCTATAAAAATCTTCTAAACTATGAGATCTGATAGGATCTATCTTCCTGCCTGCTCCCTGAAAACCATACAGGTGAACTATCACTCAAGCTAAACGCTTTTCTTATTTTTCCCAAATTCCCATTTTTTCCTCAAATTCAAATAAATGTGAAAATAGATTTTCCAAGAGATTCCACAGGCAAATTAACTGATAATTAGGGAAGAAATCTAAACTGCTAAATCTTTCTATATAAGTACAAACCAAGGAAAAGTTGGCAAGCATTTTCTTATTCTTTTTTTTCCTCCAATCTTTTGAAAATGAATTTCAGATTCTTCATATGATTCTTCATTATTCTGAGCACTAGATTTACTTGGAAGACTATTCTTTTAAATGCAGTGCATTACAACAAACCTCAGATTGATAGGTTCCTTGTTGCAGCTGCCAAACCTTAGCTAGGCCATTTGTTTTTCTTTTGTTTTGCATAATTCACATGGATTTGACAATACAATGGTTGGTACTGTAGTGAAGCTACATATCCTCAGAGAGGATATTCTTCCTGGCAAGTTAAGAGCTGAATAGGATTACAAATACCACTTTACACTACAACTTTTACAATTTACAGTGGAACATTAGAACTACTGAAAGACGAGAGTTATGTCCACCCTTGCACATGCTACACACACACACACACACACACACATTTTTGTATGCATTCCAAACTTACGTCTCTATAATTGCACTGAATAGTTCCAGTGACCATAATACTGACTGCAAAGCAGAAATTTGGAATAAATATTTGTAGATCAGTGTTTACTGGTTGACAAAAAGATTTAAGATGATCAACCACAGGGAAAGAAACCACACTAAATCATCCTGCTTTTTTTCTTACAGGCTTTTTGGGTGTTTTGTTTTGTTTTGTTTTGCAGTGGTGGGGATCAAACCCAGGACTCCACGCATGCTAGGCAGGCACTCTGCCACTGAGCTACACCCCAGCTTCATTACAGACCCTTTCCCCAGTTACCCCCCACTCCCCTACATAACATCTCATAAAACTACAGTACAACCTCAGAATCAAAATACTGCTACTAAGACAGGCAGGATACAGAACATTCCATCAGCACCAGTATGTGCTGATGCTGTGCTCTTTTACAATTAGGCTCACCCCCACCCCCACGCCCCACCCCCAGCCATCCACTCCTTAACTCCTGGCAACCACTATTCTCTGCCACATTTCTATAATATTCTCATTTCAAGAATATTATACAGAGTAATAGAGTACCTTGTTTTTTTAGTTCAGAATTCCCTGGAAATTGATCAAAGTCATTGCTTATATTAATAATCTGTTCTTTATTGTTGCTGAGTGATATTCCACGGGACAGATATGTGACAAAATTTTTTAACCATTCACCCATTGAAAGAATCAGTGTTGCATCCAGTTTGGGGCTATTACATATAAAGCTGCGGTGAACATTAAGTTATAAGCTTTTGTATGAACATAAGTCTGTCCAGGAATAAATGCCCAGGAGTCCAAGGGTTGCATAGAGGTCACAGGTCTAGTTTTGTAAAGAAACTGCCAAACTCTTCCCAGAGTAGCTGTGTGATTTCATGTTCCCACCATCAACATATGAGAGATCCAGATTCTCCACATCCTTAGCAGCGTTAGAGTGTCACTGTTCTTCATCTTAGCCATTGTGGTAGGTGTGTAGTGATACCTGAAATTTCCAGGTGCTCAGTTCCTATCTGTGTATCTTCCTCAGGAAAACGTTTCTTCTTGTCTCTTTCTTGCCCATGTTTTAATTGGGTTACATGCTTTCTAACTTCTGAGTTTTGAGAACTTCTATTCTAGATACCTAGTTTTTTGTCAGATAAGTGATTGGCAAATATTTTCTCTTACTCTGCATCTTGTCTTTTCATCTTCATAGCAGGATCTTCCACAGAGCAAAAGGTTTTACTTTTGCAATTTATTATCTCTTATGAATCAGGCTCTGAGGTCAAGTCTAAGAACTCTTTACCTGACTCTAAATCCTGAATATTTTCTCCCATGTTTTTTCTACAAGTTTTATAGTTTTGCATTTTGCATATAAGTCCATGATCTGTTTTGAGTTAATTTTTATATAAGGTCTGTTATGTCAAAGATCATATTTTGCTGACAGGGTCCAATGATTTTCTTTCTTTCATTGTGTTGCTTTTGAATCTTTATAAACAATTACTGGGGCACATTTATGTGGATATATTTGTGTTCTTTGTTCAGCTCATTGGTCCATGTGTCCATCTCATTACCACACAATCTACTACACCTGTATAATAACGCTTGAAAAGAGACTAATTCAGCCTATTTTCTTATGATCTTGGAGGAAAACACTGAGCTTTTTATCATTAAACAAAATGTTAAGTTTCTTATAGACACACTTTAGCAAAGAAGCTTTCCTCATTTCCTTTCTTGCTGGGAATTTTAATCATGAACATGTGTTAATTTTGTCAAATACTTGCTGTATACCCATTGATAAGATCATGTGATTTTTTTTCTTTTACCTTTTGATATGATGGATTACACTGACTGATTTTCAAACACTGAATCAGCCTGGCATCCCAGGATTAAACTTTCTTTAGTAATGGTGCATAGTTTTTTTTCTATATCACTGCATTCTATTTATTAATATTTTTTTCAAGTTTTTTGTGTCTATAAATTCATGAGGAATACTAGTCTCTAGTCTTATTTATTTTTTATCGCTTTTGCCATTTGGTATCCTAGTAATACTACCTTCATAAAGTGAATTTGGAAATGTTTCCCCTCCTTCTGTTTTTCAGATTAGAGTGTATCAAATTGGTATTAATTTTTCTGTAAACATTTGGTAGACGTATCCAGTGAAACCATCTGGGTTTGGAGTTTTTTCTTGGGAATTTTAAAATTCTAAATTAAATTTCCTTAATAGTTATGGCATCATAAATATTATTTATTTCACATTAAGTGAATTGTGGTAGTTTATGCTTTTCAAGGAATTGGTCCATTTCACTTTGTCAAATTTGTGTATATAGAGCTGCCTGTAATGTTCTCTTATTGGCCTTTTGTTGGTGGCATTGACTTCTAACATATCCTTGCTAATTTTCTACCTCATTTTTAAAGCAATAGTTGAAAGATACTGAAGTCTCCAAGTATAAATTTAGATTTTTCCTTTTCTTCTTTCATTTCTATCCATTTTTCTTCTTTCTTTCCTATCAGTTTGTTTCTATCAGTATGTTTGTTTTCTCTTTATCAATCTTACTAGATAATTGTCAATTTCATTGATCTTTTCAACGAATCTCCTGTTTCATTGATTTTATTGTTTTACTTTTTTCGATTCCATTGAGTATTGACTTATTTCTTTCCTTTTGCTTGCTTTGATTTTGATTTTCTTTTCCTGAGTTCTTGAGTGGTTAAAATGATATCAGACCTGTCCTTGTTTTCTAATGTATGCATGTAGGGCTACAAATCTCCCACTCAGTACTGCTTTGGCTGTGTCCCATGGATTTTAGCATTTGTATTTTCATTTTTATTCCTTCAGTGTATTTTTTCTTTACTTCACGTTAGCTGTTCTCTTTGATCCATGAATTATTTAGAAGTGTGTTATTTAATTTCCAAGTGTTCACAGATTTTCTTGCTATCTTCCTGTTTGTAACTTTTACTTTGGTTCCACTGTGGTTAGAAAACATACTCTCCATGAATTCCATTCTTTTAAATTTGCTGAGGTTTTTTTTATGGCCCAGGATATGGTCTATCTTAGTATAATGTTTCATGGACATTTAAAAAGAATGTGAATTCCACTGTTGCTGGGTGGAGTACTCTAAAAATATCCATTATATATTTTTGGTGGTTGGTGGTGTTGAGTTTTACTATATTGATGTTAATTTTCTGCCTCACTCTTCAAGCCGTGGTTGAGAGAGAAAGAAAGAGAGATACTGAAGTCTCCAACTATAACTTTAAATTTTTCTCTTTCTTCTTTCATCCTGTCAGCTTTTGCGTCCCACATAACTGTGTTGTTGCTGCTGTTGTTGTTTTGGTTTGGTTTTTGCTACCTACACATGTAGAACTGTGATGTCCTCTTGGTGGACTAAATCTTATATCATTGCATAATGTCTCTGATAATTTTCTCTGATCTTAAATCTACTTTATCTGATATTAATATAGTTACTCTTACTTTCCTTTGATTAATCTTAGCACAGTATAGTTAATTTTCACTGTTTGTGCCTTCTATATTTGGTAATTCACCTTCTGCTAAAATTTATTTGTAATACCAAAATCAATATTCAACGTGCTCTTGCAGTCATGTGTGAACATCAAGAGTAGCAGAAACCTTGAGTCACCACCACACACACACACACGCACACACACACACTATGTATGTTAGACAAGGTTTGTTCAGACATGAGTCACAGTGCTAGTGGCCAAGAGTTCAAAACTAATGAATCAACAATACATACTCAATAAGACGTCTTTAAACAGAAACTTACACAAAACATGTTATTTACTCACCCGATAACAAAAATGCAATCAGAAGCTCCTAACTCTGTAAACACCTGGGAACTTGACCTTGCATCTTCCCAGTAGTTTAGGTGCAGTAGTTCAGTATTTGCTAATTCAGAATTCAAGTCAATTTTAAATAATATAGTCACCTCAATAACAAAAATTTGCTTTCATTTTATTTTCAACCTGCCTACATGGTAGATGAAGTGACTTTCTTATAGATGGCATAGAGTTGGGACATGTTTTCTTTTTTCTGCCAATCTCTAATCTTTCTGCCACTCTCTATTCTTCAATTGGTATGTTTGCCCCATTACTCTTTAAGGTAATTATTTGTACATTGGAATTTGTCTACCTGCTTATTTTGTTTTCTACTTTGTCTCTCTGGGGTTTTTCCTTACTCTCGTGGGCTTGAACATTTTACAGAATTCCACTTCGTTTTATCTGTAGCATTTTTTAACATGATTCTTTGTATAGCATTTTTAATATGTGTTCTAAGTATTTATATATATATATATATATATATATATACAGATATCTATCTATATATAGAGAGAGATGTAGAAATATAGATAAAGATATAATAGGCTGCTGGTGTCATCATTTTACCAGTTTGAGTGGAAGATAGAAAACTTACTTGCTATTATATCTCATCACCCTTTCACATTTACAATATGATCTTAACTATTTTCACTAAATACATTTAGAATTACATTAGACAGTGTTAATAATTTTCACCTCACCTGTCAAACACAATTAAGAATGCTCAAGAGGAAAAACCCATTGGATTTACCAACATATTTGCTTACTACATTCTTTCCCTTTTAACACTCCAAAGTTCCTTCTTTTGTCATTTAATTTCTGTTTAAAGAATTTATAGCATTTAGCCATTCATTTCACCATGAAATTTTCTAGCTCTTGTTATAACAAATAATTTTTATACTATTTTGTACTATGCTGTGATATTTTGTACTATGCTGTAAGACTCTGGAACTAACTAAACCTATCTTAGTTAGCTTTCCCTGATCCCACCATTGTAGGGCAAGAGAAGGACAGTACCTCAACAGTGTCAGGTAGATGTGGAGGTCCAGGTCCCCCACTGTGTTTGACATTGGAGGAGGAGGAGGTCTCCTCATTGATTCTGAGTGAAGGAATTCCAATCCCCTGTGTGGTCTCCAGCGACACTATGTTGGGATGGCCTCATGACTTCTGGGCAATGGTTAAAGTCCTGACTCTCCACCAGAGTTTATCTGACACCACAGCAGCAGGTAAGGGAAGAGTGCATTGCTGCTACTTACGCCATGAGTCCAAGCTCCCAGCATAGCCCCTACTGACACCGCAGATAGGGATGTGGAGGGGGATACAACTCCTATCTCATCTTCTCTAACACCACCATGTGTGTGTGAGGATATCTCACACAGCCTTGGTTGGGAAGATGTCTAAGGTACTTGTCTAAGGTACCTTCTCCATCTTTGGTGGCATTGCTGAGGGTGGCAACAGTGTTTCTCTGTGATGTTGGGCTGGAGTAGAGTGCTTGCCTTTTAAAAGTTTTCTATCTGGCTAGACTATCCTTTTCCTGGTCCTCTAGCTACGGAGATCAGGCGTTCACTGGGTTTTCTTTCCCTTTTTTTCCTTATCTCTAAATCCATTGGTATGTCCAACCAGCTTGTTCAGCTGTAAGTCCGAGATATACAAGGTGCAAAGAAAACCCAGAGAATACACCAACATCTCATTCTTTAGGTTCCAAGGTCTCTAGATGATCTGCTGCCTTCTTTTCACTTTTCAGTTTTTGTGTATTTGTTTTGTATACATAATGTCAAGGTTTCTAGTTTTACTTGTGGGATAAACAGGAAAAACTAAATATACTCCTATCTTCCTGGAAATGAAAACATTCCAACATGCTAGTTTTTAACAACACCCTGTGAAAAACACAATATTTTCTCAGAGCAAACATCAATGTCAATGCTTCCTTTCAGCATGCTTCATTTTTTTCCTATATGTTAACTTCTCTGTAACTCCTTTCCTGAAATATCTGAGTCAAAATGAATTACTCCTTTCTTTAAATGTCCACAAGTATATATTCTGTTTTTCTGTAGTTTTATAATTGTGTTAGTCAGCTTTTGTTTCTGTGACCGAAATGCCTGGCATGAACAACCTAAAGGCAAAAAGACTTACTTTGGCTCATGGTTTTAGAGGTTTCAGTCCATGGTTAGCTGGCTCCATTGCTTTGGGCCTGAAGTGAGACAGAAGAACATGGCAGAAGGGAATGAAAGAGGAAAGTTTCTCGGCTCATTGCAGGTGGGACACAGAGAGAGAGGAGGGGGCAAGAATCAAGAAATACCCTCTCAGGGCACATGCCTGGTGACCTATTTCCTCCAAACATGCTCTACCACCTACATAGTCCACCTTCCGGTAGTCTACTCAGCTATCAATGCATTAATCCATTGATGAGGATAGACAACTCATGATTCCCCATCACTTCCCAAAGCCCCTCCTCTGGACACAGCTGCACTGGGGACAAGTTTTTAAGGGATACTTCATATCCAAACCATAATAATCATCATCAGTGGTATCACTGTTGGTCATGTAAGTAAACCATGAAGGTGAGGAACATGTCAGATTCATGTTTGTATCTTATTTATTTATTTATTTATTTATTTACCAGGGGTGCTTAACCACTGAGCCACATCCTCAGCCTGTTTTTTTAAAGAAAAAATAAAACATTTTTTTTTGAGACAGAGTCTCACTGGGTTTCTTACAGTGTTGCTGAATTTCTGAGAGGGGTTTTAATGTTTTAATCCCGTGAACCTCCTACCTCAGCCACCACGCCCAGCTATCAAGTTTGAATTTTAAATATCTATATGGCTAACAGCAAACATTTACTACGGTACCTAACACAGCACAGGACGAATAGCATATTCTCATTAAATATTTGCTGACTGAATAAAGTAAACAAATGAATATTTATTCAGCACTTTCCCATATGTTCTAGAACTTAATAAGGATTTGCTTAATTGAATGAGATTGTTTCAGCATCTGTCAGTCCAATCAATTCAAAATTATTTCTTCCCATAGGGAAAAGGAAAGCTCACAATGTATATTCAAAATGTAATTACTGCAGAATAGTAGTTTTTCCAATTAATAATTAATCAATCACCAACTCTTTATTTAAAACTATCTCCTGAACTTTACATGATACAAAAGAAGTGAAAGTAAAGACCCCTGCCCTCAGAAGCATAAAACATTACAGAGATAATCATTGAAGAGTAAATAATCAATAGTAAAGTTGAAACAGAAACAAAAAAAAAAAGAGAATGGGGTTGGGTTTCCCTCTGTTATTGAATCTATAATTGTCCACATTATTCAGGCTCGAAAGTACAAAATCCCCTATTCATTTCCCCACATATTCCATCAGTCACTAAATCTCATCTTTCTACTCTACTGTCATCCCTTTTTTCAGTCCCTACCTATAAAATGTTACTACAATTCAGCTCTTCTTGATTTCCTTCACTCAGCAATAGTAGCATACATAACTCACCTCAGTTACCACCTTCTCTATGAAATTCTTCATCTGCCCTGACCAAATCCATGTCTGTGCCCTGCTTTTGCCTTGGTCTGCTCCCTTGTTTTTTCCTCTCCCTTCCTGTCATTCTTCACCCTCATTTTCCTACACTTGCCTTGGCTCTAGTCATGGAAGATTCTCTCCAGGATGCTCTTCTCTCCAGACCTGCCCTCTCCTCACAGGTTGTTTGAACGTCCTCTTCTGTGAATTCCCAGCACCCTCTGCTTACTTTTTCCAAAGTACCTCACAATCTGAATTTTAATTACTCAGTTAAGTCACCAGGCTACACTTTCCTAGGGACAGATTGCTATCCTTTGGATCATCGGCCCAGTTTTTGAGTTTTCAAAGTGAGCTTGGTCTCCTACATCACTGTCACCCCATCTTCCAGCACATGAATGGAACAGAGCAGCCGTCAGATCCATGCTGGCTCAGTGAAGAGCCTCCCACCTCCAGGCTGTCTGAACATTTATCCACCCAAGTTACTACTTTAGATTAATCTTAGCTCACAACCTTACTTGGTGGTTAATGATTCCAACAATGTTCTCACTAGCATCTTAGAATGCCTTTGCCTTTCTTCTTCGCCTCCTTTTCTATTCCTCAAAACTATTTTGGATCGTCTCTATACATTCTCTAGGGAGCATAATACTACCATCAACATTCACATAACCAACCAGCTCCACAAGAAACTAGGGCTGTCTGACCTCAGCTGTATCCTCTGCATTGCTGGGCAACCCTTATATTTATCTTCAGTTGACCCCTATCAAGTTCCCCACGCAGCTGCTACAAAATTTTTCCACTCTTCTTAAGCCCCAAATTCCGTCCCTGCTCCCCTTCATGATCAGTGAAAGCTCTCTTCTTCCACATAACTCAGGGGACAATTTTATGACCGTGAGATGCTTTGTATTTCTGCATCTTCCCTCAGGACTTTTCTATCCCTTTATCTGTCCTGAGTTTCTCAGCTCCTATAAAGATAAAAGAACAGCTGACCATCCTTCCCCAAACTAAATCCTTGATCCATACTGCACCAGCTATTTAATTCCTCTCTCTGCTCTCTGCTCCTTTCCTTCACCATACAAGAATGTTTAAATCTCTTTAGTCCAAACAGTTATTAATATTTCATTACCAGCTAATATTTGTTGAGCATTTACAATGGGGTAAGTGCTGTTATAGGTGCTTCACATAGATCATTTTATTTAATATTGACAATAATTTTTGGTGTTCTTGATATTATACTACCTATTTTATAGATTAGGAAACCGAGATCAGTGAGATTAGGAAATTTGCTCAAGGACACAGAGTTTTCTTTCTTTCTTTCTTTCTTTCTTTCTTTCTTTCTTTCTTTCTTTCTTTCTTTCTTTCGGGCAACATTGCCCAACACTCACGTTTATTTATTTTTTATTTATTTATTTATTCACTTTTATTTTGATTCATTATACACGAATGGAGTACAGCTGTTGTTTCTCTGGTTGTACCCGAAGTAGAGTCACACCATTTGTGTAATCATACATGTACACAAGGTAATAATGTTTGTCTCAATCTGTTATTATTCTTACCCCCCACCCTGATCCCACCCCTCCTTTTCCTCTATGTAATTCATCCTTCCTCCATTCTTGCCTCCCTCCCACTCCGCATTATGTACTATCATCCACTTATCAGAGATATCATTCGGCCTTTGGTTTATTGGGATTGGCTAATCTCACTTAGCATGACAGTCCCCAAAATCATCCATTTACTTGCAAATTCCATAATTTTATTCTTCTTTATGGCTGAGTAATATTCCATTGTGTATATATACCACACTTTCTTTATCCATTCATCTTTTTTTTTTTTAACGTATTCTATTGTTTGTCCATCCTGAGAGGGGAAAAAAAAAAGTTTGATGGGCTAGAAAATGACATTTAATCTGGAAAAAAATCTAAAATTTAATTGATCTTTACATATAAATTTAATGCAAGTCATCTATCTATCAACAACTAGAGATTTGTTCACTTATCATTCTTCCATTTCTCCTGTGGGCTTAAGAGTTTCCATTGTTGCCTGTATTTAAACCCCTGAATTTTTTTTTAATTTTAGTTCATTGTACACAAATGTATGAATAGGCAAATTGCATGATTCTACTTTATGTACAACCAGAAAAATGATAGTTGTATCCATTCATCTTTGAAGGGCATCTAAATTGGTTCCACAATCTAGCTATTGTGAATTGAGCTGCTATGAACATTGATCATTGAACATTTGGCTGCATCACTGTAGTAATCTGATTTTAAGTCCTTTGGGTATAGGCCAAGGAGTGGGATAGCTGGGTCAAATGGTGGGTCCATTCCAAGTTTTCTAAGGAATCTCCACACCACTTTCCAGAGTGGCTGTACTAATTTGCAACCCCACCAGAAATGTATGAGTATACCTTTCTCCCCACATCCTCGCCAAAACCTGTTGTTGCTTGTATTCTTGATAATAGAATTGGGTGAGATGAAATCTTAAGGTGGTTTTGATTTGCATATTTCTTATTACTAGGGATGTTGAACATTTTTTCACATATCTGTTGATTGCTTGTAGATCTTCTTCTGTAAAATTTCTGCTCATTTCCTTAGCCCATTTATTGATTGGGTTATTTGCATTCTTGGTGTAAAGATTTTTGAGTTCTTTATAGATTCTGGAATTGAGTGTTCTATCTGAAGTG
Source organism: Glaucomys volans (assembly GCA_020662805.1). NCBI lineage: Eukaryota > Metazoa > Chordata > Mammalia > Rodentia > Sciuridae > Glaucomys > Glaucomys volans. The sequence goes on along the minus strand of JAJEJO010000571.1, from coordinate 731,542 downwards.
AGTGTGGCAAAGATTTTCTCCCACTCTGTAGGCTCTCTTCACATTGTTGACTGTTTCCTTTGCTGAGTAAAAGCTTTTTAGTTTGCACCTATCCCAATTATTGATTCCTGCTTTTATTTCTTGTGCTTTGGGAGTCATGTTGAGGAAGTCTGGTCCTAAGCCGACATGATGAAGATTTGGTCCTACTTTTTCTTCTATTAGGTCCAGGGTCTCTGGTCTAAGTCCTAGGTCCTTGATCCATTTTGAGTTGAGTTGTTTTTGTTTTTGTTTTTTTTATCTTTATTTATTTTTATGTAGTGCTGAGGATTGAACCCAGTGCCTCACACGTGCTAGGCAAGTGCTCCACCACTGAGCTACAACCCAGCCCACTTGAGTTGAGTTTTGTGTAGGGTGAGAGATAGGGGTTTAGTTTCATTTTGCTGCATATGGATTTCCAGTTCTCCCAGCACCATTTGTTGAAGAGACTATCTTTTCTCCATTGTATGTTTTTGGCACCTTTGTCTAGTATGAGAAAACTGTATTTATGTGGGTTTGTCACTGTGTCCTCTATTCTGTACCATTGGTCTACCTGCCTATTTTGGTGCCAATACCATGCTGTTTTTGTTACTATTGCTCTGTAGTATAGTTGAAGTTCTGGTATTGTGATACCCCCTGCTTCACTCCTCTTGCTAAGGATTGCTTTAGCTATTCTGGGTCTCTTATTCCTCCAAATGAATTTCATGATTGCTTGCTCTATTTCTATGAGGTCCGTCACTGGGATTTTAATTGGAATTGCATTGAATTTGTATAGCACTTTCGGTAGTATGACCATTTTGACAATATTAATTCTGCATTATTATTTCAATAGCTGCAGAAAAAGCATTTGATAAAATACAGCACCCTTTCATGCTCAAAACACTGGAAAAAAATAGAGATAGTAGGAATGTTCCTTAACATTGTAAAGGTTATCTATGCTAAGTCCACAGCCAACATTATTCTAAATGGAGAAAAATTGAAAGCATTCCCCCTAAAAACTGAAACAAGGCAGGGATACCCTCTTTCACCACTTCTATTCAACATCAACCTTGAAACTCAGGGCAATTAGACAAACCAAAGAAATTAAAGGGATACAAATAGGAAAAGAAGAGCTCAAACTATCCCTATTTGCCGATGATATGATTCTATATTTAGAGCTGAAAAATGCCACCAGAAAACTTCTGGAACTCATAAATGAATTCAGTAAAGTAGCAGGATATAAAAATCAATGCTCATAAATCGAATGCATTTTTATTCATAAGTGATGAATTCTCTGAAAGAGAAATTAGGAAAACTACCCCATTCACAATAGCCTCAAAAAAATAAAATACTTGGGAATCAATCTAATAAAAGAGGTGAAAGACCTCTACAATGAGAACTACAGAACACTAAAGAAAGAAATTAAAGAAAATCTTAGAAGATGGAAAGATCTCCCATGTTCTTGGATAGGCAGAATTAATGTTGTCAAAATGGCCAGAGTGTTCTTTTTATACAATATTTCCAAAAAATAATTGAAACTTCTTTGATCATTCTCTGTTTTTTCTCTTGTCGTCAGTGTTTCTATAGCATATATCCAAATATTTCATTGTTGCTTCAGTCACAGAGACTTATTTTTGAGCCCTCCAGTCAACAAGGATGAGGACACACAAACACATATACAACACTGCTAGTAATTCTTGTTCTATAAATGCTTGTTGATAATAATGAATCCAGTCCTTAGAAAAAGTATATTTAAAAAAATAACAGCACTACCCTTCTCTCCTTTCCTAAGCTGCAACCACTTACTAAAAATTTTCAAGCACAACCGGTTTAGAACTGTGCAAAAGAATCTAAAGCACTGAGATTTTGGTGGGTTTGAAAAGTGCTCACAGCCTAGATATTTCCTGAGTTACCTAACCAAATCCCCTGGCCCACAGCTTGGCACACGTTCCACAGCTTTCAAGAGGAATTTCATCAGAACAAGAAGGAGATGAGCAAGCCCAGAAAGGAAGAGCACATAACAGTATCAGCTGAAGCTGCTTCCCCAACAGAAAGGCCAAGGTTGACACCCAGTCCCCTGAGAAAGCAAACATTTCTTCCATTGACAAGTGTTTAATTGGACATTTTGAGAATCTAATGTCATGTATGCAGATGCAAATGTTTGAAGAGCTGTTTACAGTGTAGTTTGTGCCAGACAAGCTTCAATGCCAAGCAGCACACAGCCTCCTATTATTTTGCTGGACTCAGCTTCTAAAGATGTTTCAGGCCTCTTTGAGCCTTGTAAATTTCCACATCCAAAGGCTCATCTGTGTTTTCAAAGCAGAGTCCTTCTTCCCTCATGAGTAGACATCCTCCTTCCCCTGCCAATCTTTGCGACTGCCTGTCCCTATTCAGAAAATGACATAGAGAAATGACATGAGAGGTGATTACTCCATTTCTAGAAAGTTTAGTGTTAAAGTTTTAGTAGTTTTCAGAAAACCAACAAAAAGAAAATATCAACTCCTAACTCCCTGCCCAGAAACCGGGTCTTAACTGATTTAATTATTCTGAGAATTGTTTCCATTATTCATTGACCCAGGAAAATGCAGCTGAGCTTAGTGGCTCAGCTAATAGACAGTTCCAACTTAACATACAAGCTATGGAGAAGCAGTTCTTTTGTGGAAGGATAAATATATACTACAATTGCACATTGAGGAATCCATTCATCTTTAAGAATTGAACAACTAATACTTTGCCTTTAACAATGCAATGAAGACAAAGATTCAATTATCACAAATTGTTATAATACCTTCACTCTGTCCTATTATCACAAACATTTAAGAGAAAAATTTAAATGTTAAAAGTCCCAATTAGACATGTACATTAAGGACACTGATTGCAGAATGTGTTAAGAACAGATAGTTCAAGAAAAGAATCATGAAGAAAAATTCTGCCACTCTTAAAAATTGATAAGGTGAAGACCGGAGAATAAAAATCAGAAAGAAGTCACATATAGACATGAAAGATGTCCTGAGCATAATCAAGATCCTTAAAGCCCTGAGGTAACGACAACATTGCCAGAGCTTCCAAGTTCAGCTCCAACGTGGAAGGAGCTTGCAAGTCATCATTCCTGTCCTCGCAACAACAGATAAAACTAAACAAACTGAAAACCAGGAACTTTCCTTGGACCCATCAGAGAACTGAGATGGCAGGGCAAACTATCCTACAACTGGGGAGGCAGGCAAATCTGGAGAGTCACAGCCAAGAGCTGCTGACCTGGACCAGATGCCTCTGGAGCCAGTACTGGTAGGAACACTGAAATGGTAATTTACACAAATTGCTGGAGACTGAGTCTAGCCAGCATGAAAGTGAGATACTCCTGGGTCCATGGTCTTGGTAGCGGAGGCACCACAATTTTGGGTAATCACACAGAAAACTATGTCATAGAAAACTATGACAAAGGGACAAGGACAAAAGGGAGACTAAAGTACCAATAAATACTAATTGTGGTTAACATTGAATCAGCACTTACCCTTGCATGGAACAGGTTCTAAATGTATACATTGCTAAACCCTATGACAACTCTGTAGTGTTGTACCCAGAGAAAATAAAATCATCCAAGCCGATCACGTAAAGCCAAAAGAAGGCTTTATTTTAGCTGGCCAGCAACGACCTCCCTTACACCTAAAAGTGGGGTGCCAGGAAATCACAAGTCAGTTCCTGTGTTGCCAGCTTTTATAGGAAGCGGGAAGTGATTAGGGTGGGCTATAGAGAGGGGGAAAAGATTAGGGTGGGGCTATAGGGAACAGGAATGGATTGGGGTGGGGCTGACTCTCTCTCCTGATGGCACTGGAGAATCTTTTTGGGGGGTATAACAGCAGGACCAGGGAATTGTTACTACTTGACTTTGTTACAGCGGTAACAAATCACTACCAACTAGGAAACTCACACAACATAAATTTATTCTCTTCATTCTGAAGGTCAGATGAACAAAAGTAGATGCATCAGGTAAAAGCAAAGGGTTGGCAGAGCTGCACCCTTTCCTGGGGGGTCAAGGAGAGGACCTGTTTGCCTTTCCCAGTTTCTAGAGGCCACTCCCATCCCTAACTCATAGCCCACTTCCTCTATCTTCAAAGCCAGCAATATTGCCTCTCTCTTGTCATTCTTTTAGAGTCACACCTCTTCCTCTGCTTCCATTTTTACGATATTTGTGATTACACTGGGGCCACCTAGATAATCCAGGATAATCTCCCTACTTTAAGGTCAGGTGATGAGCAATGTTAATTCCATTTGCAACTTGCATGGGGGAGGTATAGGGGGTTGAATGCAGGGGTGCTGTACCACTGAGCTACATTTCTAGCCTCTTTTATTTTGAGATAGTCTTGCTAAATTGCAGAGATTGGCCGTGAATGTGCAATCCTTCTGCCTCAGCCTCGTGAGTTGCTAGAATTACAGGGTGAATGTGCAATCCTTCTGCCTCAGCCTCGTGAGTTGCTAGAATTACAGGCATGTGTCACCATGCCGAGCCCCATCTACAACTTTAATTCCCCTTTGCCTAAGAATTTAACATACTCTCAGGTTCCAGGGATTAGAACATGGACACTGTTGAGGGTGGAAACAAGATTATTCAGTCTACCACGAACAGCTATAAATATTTTCCCAGTTTTACAGATAAAGAATCTGAAGTACAGACAGGATATATAACTGGCCCAAGGTCACATGAACGATAGAGGCAGAGCTCACATTTGAACCCAAGACATTAGCTACATTCCACACACTCCCAGTCCTTTTTTTTTTTTTTTTTAATTTTGAGACATTTGCTTAGGACCTTGCTAAACTGCTGAGGCTGGCTTTGAACTTGTGATCCTCCTGCCTCAGCCTCCCAAGCTGCTGGAACTATAGGCATGCACCACCATGCTAGGCCAAAGCCCAGGTTCTTAACCAGTAAACTATGAGGAACACAGGATACTCGGGAGCAATTAAGTGGCAGACCTAAAATCTAGATGGAGTAAGCAGAGAAATGAAATCAGAATAGGGCTGATTTCCACTATACCATCTGCTTCTCAAAGAACTTAATTGGTGTTAGTGATACCTCCATTTAGTTTTTAGTTTTCCTATTGTCCCCAGCCCCTCTTTTCTTTAAGCTTCAGCTCAGAACTGAAAAACCCTATGAAAGAACAGCCAGATGTTGTAAACAGTAAAATGTAGGGTAAATACACAGCATCAATGATCCAAAATAAATCTATAAGTACTCAGTAAAATATAATAAATACAGATACAAATTAGTTATAACAGATCTAATGTAGTTTTATAATGAAAAAAGAACCTCAAAACAATCATTTGGGCACAAGGGGGATATGTATACGAAGGTAGAAAGTGGACTGTATGAGCAGCTCAACAGCATCACGAGACACATATGTTGCCTTTTTATTTTACTATTTCAACCTATTACAAAGTTGGCTAAAACCAAGCACTATTAAGAGGACTAAGGCACAAGGTTGGTAAGAATAAGAAAGACATTTTTCACTGACGTCTTCATTTAGTTTTTTAGTTTTTCTTTTCTTTAAAATTTCTCATAAATATTCCAAGAAGGAAATAAATTCTCTGCAAATATATAAAAGTGATATCAACAAGATGGCAGGCTAAGAGGTCCCAGAAAGTTCTCCTCCCTCCATAGCAAGATTTACTAGCAAATATCCACAGATGAGAATACCTTTGTGAAAACCTCAAAACTTGGGAATTAGACATCACATAAACCACAGAATCAAATAAAACCATACTAGAGGGCAAGAAGAACAGTCTCGGTTTGACTGTGTCAACCCTCCCCTTCTTCCAAGTTGCCACAACAGCACAAATACAGGATCTCCCTAGGACCACAGTTTCTACAGAGAGAAAAGAGAACTGGGAGTGGACATCAGCTTTCCTATCTTTCTGGGCATAGAAGGGACACAGTATATGAAGGTGGAAAATATATTATAAGACACTTCCCAGGAAGCCCACTTTGCCTCATCTCATGGGAAACACTGAGGATAAGGTCAGGGCTAGACCTATGAGGGTCAGGTAGAAATAAAAAAGGAGGCAGTGCTCACAGCAACCAGCATAGGGATCTTGGTGGTAGCTTCATGTTCCTGCCAGTGTAGGCATCAAATCAGATACCAGTCAATGGCAAGGCTCACCTGCAAAGCCATGCTGGTCACTCCCCAAAGAACAGTGGGGAAGTTCAACCTGGCTTGAGTCCCTAGATAGACAGCTTGTATCAGTGCCTACCTCAGGGGCCCTCCACAACTTGTCTCAGTGCCTACCCCAAGACTCTGCACAGGCAAGGAGACACTCTGTGCATATCAGCAGAACCCAGGAGCTACACCAGCCCAATCTCAGAGTCCAAACAGTGGTTGGGCTCTACCTCTGAGACTACTCCAAGGCCCCAGCTCAGAACAGAGATTCTTGCCACAGAGCATATACCTGGAGCATGGGGTTTGAAACTGTTCAACTTGGGACCAAAGGACAGCTCAACCCAAACTCAGAGCCCACTCCAGAACACCTCCTAGGAGAAGAGGCAATTCTTGCTTTTGCATTTCTATGGAGCACAGCCTCTGGGTCCATTCATTCTGAGCCACATTTCTACCTAACTTCAAAGCACATTCTGCAGCCCCACCCAACTACAGAATCCAAATACGTGGTCAGGGAACACACACAGCAACTCTGCTCAACCACAGGGGATTGCTGTGCCTAATTGGAAGCTCCACCTGATTGCTAAGAGAATAGACAGCAGCCCCACTCAACCTCAGAACACAGAAAGCAGTCCAGCCAACAAGGGAACCCAACAACAAGCTTTGCCTGCCTTGGATCATTACCAGGTGGCCCAATCAGAATCATAAGCTGGACTAAGTTCTAAAGATCTATCCCTTTCAAAGAAGGCCCCCCGAAGTGGTGTCTGTCTCTTCAAATGCATAGACAACAAGTCCAAGAACACAAGGATTATGAAGAATTAGGGAATTATACCACCAAAAGAAACAAATCAAGCTCTAATAGCAGGCCTTAAAAAATGGAGCTCTGTGAAATAACCAACAACAATTTCAGAATTATCCTTATAAAGAAATAAACTGAACTCCAAGAATATGTGGCCATAATGCTAAATAAGTTTTGAAAAACAATACACAAACAAAATGAGAAGGTGGAAAAATAAAAAAGATAAAAAAAGACAGAAATCCTAGATATGAAGAACACAATGACAGAAATGAAAACTCCAATAGAAATCTTCAACAGCAGACTCAGTCAAGCAGGAAAAAAGAATAAGTGCAAAGAGAATGTTTGAAATCATCAAGTCTTAAGACAAAAAAGGAAAAAGAATGAAAAAATGGAAGAAAGCCAAAGGAATTGTGGGACACCATCAAGAGAAATAATCTTCACAAAATAGAATTTTCAGATGGAAAAGACAGAGGAAAAAGCTATATTTAAGAAATATAGCATATTTTTTAAAATAATGGCTGAAAACTTCCAAAATTGCAAAAGATGGCAACATCTAATACAAGAAGTACAGAGGTCTCCAATTCAAGAGCAGTACACTAATACACACAATAGCCAAACTATTAAGAATCAAAGACAAAGAAAAATGTTTTAAGGACACCAAGAGATAAGAAGCATATTACAAAAAGTGAGTCTCAATACAGGTATCTGTGACAGAAGCCCTGCAGACCAAAAGAAAATGGAATAACATATTCCAAACACTGAAAGAAAAACACTGCCAACCAAAATCTTCACCTGGCAAAGTTATCTTTCAGAAATGTGGAATAAATAAAAATCTTCCAGAAAAAACAAAAGCTAACAGAGCTCATGACCACTAATCCTGCCTTACAGAAATTACCAAAACTGCAATTTCATTTTATTGAAACATTCCTTATCCCTATTCACTCATAAATTATAGTCTTCAACTTCCTTAGTTATATTATTCAAATCTTCCATTTAGCTATGTCTGATTTATTTATCATGTGAAATGAAAACCTAAGGTCTCCTACAAATTGTTTTGCTAGTGTTTCATCCTTCTATTTGTTTTATTGAAGATATACATTTTAAAGACTTGACCCATAAAAAAGTCACTACTACCCCTTCCTTCTAGCTTTTATCGCTTATCAGAAAATAACTCTGGGTCTAGTGTAATGCCTTTGTTTTGAAGTATACTTGGTTTCATTTTAGTACTAATATGGAACTCAAGGACCATTAAGAGTTTCTGGTTTCCCTGCCTTGACCCACTATATGGATGGATTACATTATGACTGACTCTTGCAAGTTCCACAGTTAAACTGAGGGCAGCCCAGGGCTGGATTTGTCTTTCATTCCATCCAGTGCCCTACACATAGGTGCTTGGTAAGCAGAAAAATTAGCTAGATGGAGTTGACTGAAAATCATTATGCTTGATATGTTTTAAGTACTCTCTAATAATTTGGGGATCCAGCCTCCCATCTTCATATTTGATACCCAAGCCAGGAAAGTCTTCACATGTAATATAATTAGATGTAGGAATGTATCCCTACTGCAGTCAGCAGAATTGGTACTAAGAATTCTTTCCATCGCTGCCTTTTCTCCCGAAGGTCTTTACTCTGTTGCCCTTCCAAGACCATCTGCTTTACTTTTATTTGATGTGATATGGGAGAGGCTGAGAGGACACAATGCAAGAAACCAAGGCTCCAAGGCAAAGTGAGACTTTGTGACAATGATCAGAACAGTGGACTAAAAGACAGAAGGCTGAGAGTTATTGCCAGTTATAACCATTGCTACCTTAATACCAGATTTTAAGTTTATAAGAGAAAGATAATAGTGTCTGTCTACATCTGTGCATTTTTATAATAATTAAATGTAAAGTTGCTTTTCTAAAAATTCGCTCTAATTAGTTATATGTGATGTAAAATTTCTTTTTAAATACAAGGGACTAGACTAATCTTTTTCCCAAGGAAATCTAATATGGCTACACCAACATATAATACACCAGTTCATCTTTTCCTTATTAACAACCATTTCTCATGAAATTTGCAAAATGTTCTGAAAAATTCCTCCTAATCATTATCCTTTTTCTATCTTACTTTTCCTCTGTTATTTTTCAGTTAGTTCAAAGTCTCCCAACACTTTTTCTGCAAAAGAAAATCAACTCTCTGGACAACATGCACACTTCTGAACAATCTCCTGTTTGTCTCTTCCTGACAAACTGAGTAAGATGAGAAATCAAAGCTTGCGACAGTGTTATCTTCAGAGAAGTACAGTTATTTGGCAAAGTCAGCTCAATTTTCTTCTGTTTTCCAAATCTGCCCATACTTGTATCTTTAATGATCACCACTCTCTGTTACAGTTCTGCCATCTCCTTATCTTTGTTTCTTTGAACCATTCCTGTCTATTTCCCTATCACAGTTTCTCTTGATGGCTTATGGTATGTCCTCGTTATTTGAGTCTTCAACCTTTCTTTCTTCACTGAAACTTACAGAAGGATCCAATGTCTAAGACCTCATCTGAAATACAATGTAATGGTCATTAGCCAAGTCAAATGTGCTGTTTTCTTCTTCTTTTTAAGTGAAATACTAAAGGATGTGCCTTTTTAGACCAAGGGCCTGTTGTAAGGTTTGACAGAAAACTCTACCATGTGACAGCTCTTTTAGGCTCAAGGCTGTATCCTGGCCATCTCTACCTGGATGTTCCACAGCTGCCTCTCCCTCAAAGCACACTTCAAAATTCACCTGCTCTGGCAAGTCTTCCAAGCTCCAACCATACCTCTTTCCTTTTCTACATACGGGGTGCAAATATTTGTAATGGGTCACTCTCTTCCTGAAATGTAAGTATCCCATTCTTTATCTGGCACACAGTACACACTTGATAAACAGTTATAAAATTAATATTTGATGAATAAAATAATAACTAAAGAAAAATTCCAGATACCTAGAAGCACACCAGTCCTATTATTTTGCTGCATTAAAGAAAGGAGCCCAGGAATAAAGAGAAAGGATCAATATTCTGACTATAGCTAACACATGAATGCATTGTATGTTTTTAAAAACCAAGTGGTTTAAGAGGGTAGGGGGAGAAGAAAGTACATTTTAAAGCTCCAGCTCCAGGGCAAGTAATAAAAATTGTTTCTTTAATGTTTGTTTGTTTGGCTTTTTTTTTTTTCCATAATATTGTGAGCAACGGGAAGGTCTATTCCATCACACCGGCCTTCAGGGCAGAAAGTTTCAGCCTCTTGAACTAAATCAAACTGGCATCAGCTCTCAGTTTTCCAAGCAGACACAATTGGTCTCTGCCTTCCATGAGTATAAACCTGTTGACAAAATAACAACAATGACAACAATAATAATAATAGTAGTAATAATTACTATTATTATTATTTCCAATTATTTTTGGCCTTTTTTTTTTTTTTGTCTTTTGCTCTTGTTAATTAATTTTTAAAGGTTCTGGAAACCATCTTATTTTCTTGTCCCTGAATTAATGGAGGCATTAGGCTTTGTCTGCACCAGGGGCTGTCCTCCTTATGGAGGGTCTGGCAGGCAGCACCTTCTCAAGGACACAAAGCTAGCCCAAGAAACAACAGTGCTTGGCATTCATGCTTCTAAGCTCTCAAGTGCCACTCAAGAGGACAGCTCTCAATGTCACCCACATTAAACTCTCCAAATTGGTAAGACTGAATACTTTTAAATTTACAATGCATGAGCACCTAGGTCAAAGTATCACAGCCTACTAGAATCTCAATGGAAGTCAGTAATTTTCAAAATAGTGAAATAACCAACTCCTCTATAATTCAGTCTTAATCATTCCACTCTTGGGCTCCCATTCTAAATTCACTTACCCTCAGGGCCCCAGGATGTATATACATTCTGGACCACACAGAGACCACACTCTTCAAGAACACACAGACTTTCCTAGCAGGAATTGTCTCTGTTTCTGGGAGAAATCCTGCCTGAATGTGCTTGTATTTTCAGTCTTGACTTTTTCATTCTCCAAGCACTGTTCCTATTTAGGAAGGTCAAATAGGGATTACAATTGTACTAGGCTCTTAAATTTACAGTAAGGATTAAAGGAGCCAATATAAGTAAAAAGATTAAATATAACAGTGCCTAGTGCACAGTCAGTGCTCCCTAAATATCATCTTTGTGACATTCCATGCCTGAATGACACATGACCCCATCACTGGCTCTTTGGGAAAAGAGCCTGAGAAAATCAGTCTTTTTCACCAAGCAAAACATTTGCTCCACTTCTCGCTACAGATTTGAAATAACTAAAGTAAGTAACATTAATTTTATTTTTGGACTTTGTGTTTGTTAAATGTAGCATGCAAAAATATTTTAATATGTATGTAAAATGACTTTTTAAGTGCCTTTAAAAAAAATCTCCAAGGTCCTTTCAGCTCCAAAATGTGGTCTATGATAACTAATCTCAAATGCATGCAAATTAATAGTGACAACTCCCTAGATAACTCGAAATATATGGCATCTTCTGTGTGGGTTGCATTGGAAATAAGTTAGACCCAGGATGGGAACCCTGCGACACTGTAGAACTAGGTCTTACCCTCACTTCTCCCGCCAGCAAGGGTCTCAGGTCCTTTTATTGCTGATATTGAGAGGAAAGCCAATGAGCTGTATGTAACTTGCAGAGAAGAAAGTACCAAGATTTTGCAGAATGCCAAGTAGACCACTGAAGTTAGCAGAACTCCAAGAAATAATCTGCACCCTCTAGCCCTGATAAAAGAGAATCCAAAATTTAACTCACAAAGGAGAATCAGCTGAGCTCCCTTATCTTGGAAATTAAGAAATTAAAACCTAAAGAGATCAAGTGGCAAATCCAAGGTTGCCTAGCTTTTCTGGAACTCTGATCTAGAAATAGAACTGCTTCATTGACCAATTGTGTTAAAGCAGCCCTCATGCACTATATGTTCACACACATATAAATGTTCCTCTTTTCTCTCTGGGCTATGTTTAGCCTTCTTCAGTCACCCACAGAACAACCAGCACCTGTCTCAGGAACATAGTAGATTCTTCACAATCCTGAATTCAAGAGAAATGCCTGGCCCTTGAAATGAGTCTGAGTCAGGTTGCTCTACCTTTAAATTCAAATTTATCTTCCAGAAATACATTAAATAATACCATGGTGACAAGGATTTTTCAAAAGTTTCAATGTAGAAGAAAACTAAGTACAACCAAGAAAGGGCCTAGGTATGTTTTGTTTTAAGCAAACATAAATATCTAACTCCACGGTGGACTTATCAGGGGATGTCTGGTGATTATTTCTTTAACAAGAACACAGAATTACTTTCAAGTAATGACAATCAGAAGGACTCCATTTGCAAAAGTGCAACACTTAACACAACTCTTTGGAAAACTATCAGAAAATACAAGTTATCAGCCTGCATATCCACGGCCTCCACTTCATACGTATTTGTATCCATTCATGTATTTCTGCATTCTGCTCTATTTCATATGTGGTCATTCACTTAATTTGTTAATTCATTCAGTTCTACTTTGTAGACGTTTGTTCCATTACTGAGCAGTATGAAGTCCATGACTAGCCAGGCGTGGGCTTGCCCCTCATGCAACAATTGTCTAGGAGTGGAAACTGGACAACGCGCACCAAAAGCACAAGTATAAGGTAAAGAGTGGAAGAAAGGGCTGGGGCTGTAACTCAGTGGTAGAGCGCTTGCCTCACACGGGCAAGGCACTGGGTTCGATTCTCAGCACCACATAAAAATAAATATTGGGTCCACCTTAAAAAGGTGGTGGGGGGGGGGGGTTGTGGCTCAGCAATAGTGCCCCAGGTTCCAGCCCCAGTACAAAAAAATAAAAAATAAAAAGATGGTGAAGAAGAGTGAAAGGAACCTCAAAAGAGCCCTGATAAAGCCCTTTTGCAGTTCAAAGGAAGTAAGAATATTCCAAATGGGGGCCGAGGGAAGCTCGGCGGCTGGGGGCTGGGGGCTGGGAGCTGGGGCCTGGGGCCCGGGCCCAGGAGGACGAAGGCCGCGGTGGGGCAGGGCTGCTAACGCAGGCAGCGCTCGCCGCTGTAGCACGGCATCCCCCTGCGTCCCCACGTCCTGGCGCTTGCAGGTTTCCAGCGCCCGGGCCTCCAGTGCCCCAAAAGGGCCAACTCGCAGCGGCTCCCTAGGCCCGTCGCTCAGTCGCTCCTGCGAATGACAGGCGCTGGAAGCCTGCCCCCTCCCCGGGCCCGCCCGCCGGGAGGAGCCAGGGCCTGGGCCCAGCCGCCCGCGAGCACTGCCCGGTCCGCGGCGCACGCACCTGGTCTGGTAGCTCTGCGGCGGAGGCGGACGAGGCGGCGGAGGAAGGGCCCCTGGGGAGGCTTGCCACCGGACTAGATGTGGCGACGGCCACACCCCGGGCTAGACTTTGCCAGCGCCGCCTCGTGACTTTCTTCCTTCCCCCGCGCCCTGGCCGGGGAGGCGGGACCGGGAAGCCTGACTCCTAGCCGGGGCGCGGGCACCCGGCGCCACCTCCAGAACGCCTGGGACTCTTGCCCTGAGTCTGGCGACTTCGGGCCACCAGTCGGCCCGATGGTTTCCCACCTTCTAGGTTCTGGGGTGTCACAGCCGTGGTCCCCGGACCCTTGGCCTAGCTGCTACTCACAGGGGCGACAAAGACGCGGGCGTCGCCTTCAGACCTCGTGGGTGTGCGGGGCCTGGGGCCTAGGCTCTGGGCTTGGTGCTTCTCTGAAGCTGTGGCCTCAGGTCCGGCCTGCGTCGGGGTCCCCGGAAGGCACAGGGCTCTGTGCAGGTGGGGAAGGACCGAGCTCCGCAGCCAAAAGGAAAACTGGACTGTTTGTTTTCTTTTGTTTTGTTTTGTCTTTTGTTTTTGTTTCTTTCTCTGAGCATGGTTAAGGGCAAGCCATCCTCGATACTCCTTGTCTGGAAATTATGAGCTGTCAAACACCTCCCACGGGGAAGAGATTATTAAACCTTTATTTCCCTATTCTGCCGGTTGCAGGGTTGTTAGACAGCCAGTGACGATGCAGGGGAGAGGAGATGACTCAAACTAGGAGATCAAAAAGTCTTTTCTCTCTTTTTTGCATTAATTATATAAGGATGCCCAAGAAGAGAGCTGACTCATCTGATTACCTGGTGGACCTTATCTCAACAGTCACACGCATTTCTGGTCACAAAGTATGTGCTCACATATTGTCAACATTTTATGTTTTGATTATCTAAATTCTTTTGTTTAACCAAACTCTTATCAAATACAAACAGTTATCTTTGTGAAACACTGAGCAATTCCAGTCTCTCCTCTTAACCAAACACACACACACACACACACACACACACACACACTCTTGAAAAAAGAAAAAATTACATGTTCGCTAAACACAAAAAATGTGCAAAGCCCATTCACTACATACCCATAAATTTCAGTTAAAAATATCTCTAAATTTTAATGAATCCAGTTGCCCACCACACAAAGTATCAACTCTGTAAGCCATTCAGGGACCCTCACAATATGGCCCTGGTCAACCTTTCCATGATCATTTCTAGGATATCATATTCAGGCCCTTAGGTTACTTTTTTCTCAAACTATCTTGAATAAAGAACAAGTTTTTTTTATTGTGTCCAGTCTTTTATGGCTATTATTTTTGTAAAATACAATAAACTGCTAGCAAGAGTGACAAAGACATAAAATACTGCAGACCCTGGGTTTTTGTTAGAATGAGAATACAAGTTTGCAACAAGTAGAAAATTATTCTTTAAATTTAAAAATAATTCCAAATGCTTACTCTCAGTTTTTGTACATCTTCATGGACCAATAAAAAACAGTTCATAGACTAGCATTAGTGACCTGACTTTAGGTGGTACTGACTTGTTATCTTTAACTCTGTCGGATCCTTTTGGACTTCTGGGCCTTTCTTCATGTCACTCCTTTAACGCTGATCGAAGTTCTTCTCACTCAAGGTTGAACTCATAATGTGATAATAATAAGAGTTTCACCTTTATTTAGTGCTTTGCACTAAAACTTTAGATGGATTCAGTGAAGTTTTTCAGCTCTGTGAGCTAGATGTTACTATTCTCCTCATTATTATTATTCCCACTTTACCATTGAGGAGATTGAGGATTAAGAGGAGAAGTCACACAAACTAGTGAAGGTACAAAGTCAGTATTACAAATTGAGCCAGCCTGATTCTGAAGTACATCCAATCAGTCATCATGCTGGACCCCCTCTTTATGAAGTCTCCCCAGCTGCAAGCTGAAATGAATCACTCCTTACTTATACCTCCACTACAACACTTTTCCTGATTGGTTTTCATTCATTTCATTCATGTCTGTTTCAGAGCCTTTAAGCCTCTGATACAATGACATTTGTGTATCTCTTCATCTGCTATCTCCAACTGGAACATTCTTTAAGCACTGGACTCTACTTGTAATAACTACCATAAGGAGGGTTTATTCATTGTGTTTCCACTATCTTTCATGCTTACTTCACATCATCTTATAATTTTGATTTATGTCAGTATGCCCTTCTAAGTCACAGGCCACTCACTACATTCAGAATTATCTCATCAAAGATGTTTTTATTTATTTAACCAAATAAACATTCAATAGCACTTATGATACCACTGAGCCACATCCCTTGCCCTTTTAAATTTTTTATCTTGTGACAGGGTCTCACTAAGTTGCTTAGGGCTTCACTAAACTGCAGAGGTTGGCCTAGAATTTATGATCCTCCTATCTCAGCCTCCCAGGTTGCTGGGATTACAGGTGTGTGTCACTGTATCCAGCTACTGTTCTAAGAGCTTTGTGACCTCATTACCAGCCCTACAGGGTAGGGAATACCTCACAGGAATAGATCTTTTTAAGGAGAAGCAGATCATGTCATTTGTTCAAACCCTCCAGTGACTTTCTGTTTTGCCCAGAGTAAGAGCCAAAGTGTGGCTAGAGGCCACACTACAAGATACTGCCTGATCTGACTCCTTCCCTACCCCTACCCCACTACTACAAGATACTGCCTGATCTGACTCCTTCCCTACCCCTTCCCCACAGGCATTTGACTCCAATCGTACTGTGTTTTCTCTTGTGACTCCTTACACACTCCTGCCTTAGGAACTGTGCACTGACTGTTCCTTTTCCTTAGATACCTACCTGGCTGGTTTTCCAGTTCCCTTCCATCCAGATTTTGCTCAAGTCTCATCTTCCCCCTAAGGCCCTTATCACCTATTTAATACTGCCACCACCCCCCTTCCCCCCAACCCTACCACTGCCAATGCCCCTCCCCCTGATTTACTTGTTATTCTTTCCATAGCACTTACCATTTTCCAGCATTCTAGATGATAATACTTATTTGTATTTTATACAGTTTGCAGGGTCATCAAGAACAGGGATTTTGACCTTTTTCTATTTTATCTACTATTCCCAGTGCCTAAAAGAGTGTCTAACACATTAAGTAGGCACTCAATACAAACTTGTAATAATAAGTCCCAATAATAATTGAGACCAGAATAGTGAGGGAATCAGGTGACTTGCAGAGCCATGTGAGAATAGAGAGGTAAAAGTAAGCCTAGGAGAATGGATTTTACTGCTGGAATCCTAGTCACCATTATTCATTCCTCCACTCCCAGCTTCGAACATGCCAGGGCAGCGGTTATGTTTGGAATAAAGCATTTAGTGCACTAAGAAACTCAAGATGGTAACATTTGTCTCCTAAGTCCCAACCAATCTAAGAGTTGAGCTAACTTCATTATAATACTGCTCCTGATTAAAGTGGGTTAGAGCCAAATCACACTATCTAAAATCCAATAAATACAGAATATTCCAGGTGTTGGCACTGTTTTCCAGCATCAGAATTTCAAAGGAATTGCTTGATATTTTAAATGTGTTATTCTATAATTATCCAGTTATCAATTTAGTTTTCCCAGAGTCACACCAAATCAAGCTTTTTTCTTTTGTTTCTTGGACTCATCTGCTAAAAGAGACTGCTTATTCCTTTAAATGATAGCAATAGTTTGGGGTCCTCTCAAATATTGACCAAAAATTTAAAACTGAATCTTTGGGTCAATAGAGTATTATTAACTTCAAATTGTATATAGACACATACATTAAAACATGAAATGCATCACAAAAGAAAAGATATTTTTGAAAAAATATATTTAAAATTTTACAACTTTATATTAGAAAAAAATGTCATTTTTGAAAAGCAAAAGACAAATGAACTGAAAAATATTCAATGTCAACTGATCATCAAATTCAAATGAAAATTTTAAAAGGCAGATTTAATGATGATAAATCTTAGAATGCAAGGTAGCAAATTTTTTTTAATGTTGACAATGATGTGGGCTTCTTCTAACATTTCAGATGGGAATATACATTAGTAGTACCTTTCTAGATAGTAGTTTAAAAGAAAGGTTAAAATGTATAAAGACAGTTTAAAGTGTGTGATTTTATTAGACAATACTTAAACATTAACCCAAATAATGTATAATGACTCAAAATGAAATATAAGTTCATTTCTTGAAGATATGATTTTCCTGAACTGTTTCAGGTCTTAGATGTGGGGGTGGGGCAGGGGGGTGTTAAAGAGAGTAGGGGAGGGAGAAGAGTGCTGCTCTCTACAATCACTCAGAACCTGAAAATTAATGGAGACTTGGCTGGATAGATGCAATGGACATGTCCAGGGTCATTCTCATGTGTGGAGAGAATACAGAGAGCTTGCCTGTGATGTTTTGCAGAGCAGGCCTGGCAGTACCCACACTGCTCTGGCTAGAACTCAGTCATGCAGGTACACTTCACTGCAAAGGCACCTGGGAAATGTCATCTAGTTGTGTGCCCAGGAAAAAAGAGCAATGAGTTTGCCAAAGAGCTTGCTGTCCTTGTTACACCCCTTGACCAATAATGCTTTTCTATGAGTCTATTCTAAAGAAATGATCATAAATAGAGAAGGTACATTTATTAGGGCAAAACACTGATACTACATTAGATGACTACTAATACAAGGATAGTTCATAACAGTTTTGATATATCCACATAGTGAAATATGCAGCTACTAAGAACTAGACTTACAAGTAGTTTTTCATGGTATAAAAAACATTAGCATATGTTTTCAAATTTAAAATCTTAATATTTTAATTTTACAAATATATGTATTTGTCCTATACATCATGTACAGATTGTCCCCAAGTCATGCTGATTTGACTTAACAGTTTTCAACTTTATGACAGTGTGAAAATAATACAAATTCAGTAAAATCTGTACTTTGAATTTTTTTAATTTTGACCTTTCCCAGGTTAGCAATACGTGACCAATATTCTCTCCCAATATCAACAGTGGCAGCAAACTGCAGCTCCCATTCAGCAGCATGCCATCCTGAGGGAAAACAGCCAACAAGGGTTTTTGGATACAGGTATTCAATAAAGTACATGAGATAGTCCATGTTTTATACAAAATAGGCTTGTGTTGGATGATTTTTCCAAAATGTAGGTTAATGAAAGTATTTTGAGCATGTTTGAGGTAGGTTAGGCTAAGCTATGGTATAATGTAGGTTAGATGCCTTAAATGCATTTTTGACTTACAGTATTTTCAACTTATATTGAGTTTATTGGAACATAACCCCATCATAAGTCAAGAAGCACCTGTGTATCTATCCCCAAACAAGAATATGACCAAGTAAACAATGAAAAAATGCTTTATATGATTAAAACTATAAAAAATTATGAAAAACACAAGAATGAAAGGTACCAATATGGTGTTTATTTTTGTGTAATGGGATGGATATATTTATTTCTTCTTTTTCCTTGCATGATATTTCCAATTTTTCTAGAAACAGCTTTTATTTTTTTACATAGAAAAAAATTAACTTTTTAAAATAGACCAATAAGTTGGAGTAAATCCTTAAATAAATTTGACTGTGCTTCAGGATGAGTGGGAATCTTAGGAGTGGAAGATTCGGCTTTCTCATGTCCTCTGCCTCTCAGGAGAGGTGATGAAGGAAACAGTTACCAAGCATTGGGCTTTTCTTATCTCCCTGAAGAGCTGGTTTGTACAGGACCCCCCTCAAACATGGGGTCCACCTCTCTGAACCTTTGATCCCTTCCTACACCATTTACCTTGGCAGTTCTGAGACTTGTACTTCTTTTAGTATAGGATATCCAGTTTTCAACGTTTTCCGAAGAGCCAACGTGGTTGCACATTAGTTAGGATCATCTCCTCAGGTCCTTGCCAGGTGCTAAGTACTGGACAGTGAACATGGTACCTTGAAAACCATCTCTTATTCAACTCCATGTTCCACCCTCCTCCATCCTGTGAATATAGCCTAAGACTAGAAAGTCCACCAACCAACCATGGGAGGGGCCAGTGGACACTCTGAGCTAAAGAAATGAGGATATACTGATAAGAGAGGCACCCTTTCATGAGCAGCTCAGAAGTAGCTACCCACTGGGGGCCAGGGCTGGTGGTAGGAGGAACTACAGAATTGAGCTCTTATGAGGAATGATAGGATCTCAAAATGACAATAGAAACCAGGTCGCAGTGATTAAGTATGAGAAGCAGGTAAGTACAACTATTACAACGTAAAAAATTGTAACAGGAAGGTCAGAGTGACACTTAAAGGTAAATAACATACATAGATGGTGGTCCTCATTGTATCTCCTTGCAACTTAACAGTTCTTTTGCCTTAAAAATCAAATATAATTAGAACATGACAGTGCACTCTCTTATAAATTCAACCAAATAGAAGCCCCAATTGAAGATGCTGCTCCATGTGTTACCTCCACTGGAGCAGATTAACATGGTCCCAGGGACATGGTTTCCTGCCATGAAGATGTTAAATATAGATCTCTTCCATCCCCACTATACAGGAGAATCAGAAACAGGTCATATTCACTTGGAATGGACAGTCTTGACTTAGAGCTTTTTTAAGTCTACCATTCTCTGTCTTAATAACATCTGACCTACTTGACATCCTACAGAATATTATGTTGGTTCACTCTACCTGTTCAGAATGCTCATTGGACTGGATAAGTAAAGATGGCTCATAGAGGTAGTGATACTATATGACACATGAGCTCCAGAGAGTGAGTTATAAGCCAAATTTGGAAGAAGGGAATTACTCCATCAGTAAAATATGCAGGCATCAGTTGGGAGCATCCTGGGACATCCCTCACAGTTAAAAGGAATTTATTGCAGCTTGCATCATCTACCACAAACAAGGAAGCATGGTGCTTGGTATGCCTCTTTGGTTCCTCCAGGACAAATATTTCCATACCTGGGCATTCTCTAACTCAAATGCTGAGGGACAAGAAAGACTGCCAGGTTTGAGTGGGTCCCAGAACAGGAAAGGGCTATGCAGTAGATGCAGGATGCAGTGGCTATCCTGAAGTTGAATGGCACAACCCTGCAGAATCTGTGGTATTAAAGATATAAGTAGTCTGAAAACACACCACAGACAATTTGCAGCAGTCCTAGTGGAAGTTACAGTAGAGACCTCTAGAAATCTGGATTAAATCAATGCCATCTCCATGAAATATAATACACATTTTGAACAGTTGCCCTTCCCACAACAGGACCCAAGGAAAGAACAATGTGGAAGGGCCATCCTAATTTCAGATGAAGGCATTATGGAAAATAATATAGTAGTTCATCAAGAAATTAAAACTACCTGGGCACAGTGACACATGCATATAATCCCAACTACATGGGAAGAAGGGTCATTTGAGCCTAAGAGTTCAAGACAGCCTGGGCAATATAGTGACACTTTGTCTCAAAAATTAAAAAATAAATAAATAATGGAATTGCCATATGATCTAGCAATTCCACTTCAGAGTGTGTACACAAAACAATTAAAAGCAGAGACTTCAAGAGATTATGTGTGTACTCATGTTAATATGGCATTATTTGCAATAGCCCAAAGGCACCCCAAGGGTCTATCATGGAAAAACCTATCCACGAAATGTGGCATATGCATTGAAATAAAAAAGGAAGACATTTTAGTCAGCTTTTTTTGCTGCTGTGACTAAAGGACCCAACCAGCACAATTGTAGAGGAGAAAAGGTTTATTCAGGGACTCAAGGTTTCAGATGTTTTAGTCCATAGAAGGCCAGCTCCATTCCTTGGAGCTCTAGGTGAGGCAGAACATCATGGTGGAAGAATGTGGAGGAAGGAAGCAGCTTAGATAATGATCAGGAAGCAGAGAGAGAGAGACTCCACTCACCAGATACAAAATATATACCTCAAAGCCACACCCCCAATGACCCACCTCCTCCAGCCACACCCTACCAGCCTTCAGTTACCACTCAGTTAATCCCTGTCAGGTCATTAATTCTCTGATTGGGTTAAGGCTCTTACAATCCAATGATTTCTTCTCTGAACCTTCTTGCACTGTCTCAAACATGAGCTTTGGAGGGATACCTCATACATGAACTTTATGGGGACATCCAAACCTTAACAGAAAGGGACTTTGACTGCTACACAGATGAATTTTGAGGACCTTTATGTAAAGTGAAACGAGCTAGTCACAAAAAGGACAAACACCATATGCTGGTACTTACATAAAGTACCTAGAGTAAGTCCAACTAGGTGGCACACACCCATAATCCCAGCTAAGTGGGAGCTGAGGCAAAAGAATTACAAGTTTGAGACCAATCTATCTCAAAACTTAAAAAATAAATAAATTAAAAGGTTGGAGATGTAGCTCAGTGGTAGAGTGCCACTGTATTCAATCTCCAGTACCTCAAAAATAAAGTACCTAAAATAGAATCATAGAGATACAAAGTAGAAAGGTGGTTGAGAGGAGCTGGGGGAGAGGAAAATGGGGAGTCATTTAGTTTTGCAAGATGAAACATGTTCTATGGATAGTTGGCACAGATGGTAGCACAATAATGAGAATGCATTTAATGCCACTAAACTATATACCTAAAAATGATTAATATAGTGAGTTTTATGGTTTGTGTACTTTGTCATAATTAAAAATGTTTAAACAAAAACCCGTGATGGCCCCTAAGTTCTTGGTAGACAAAGATGATGGGTCTAGGGGACCAGGTGTCGTTTAGAGCCTTCTCTTAGGGAAAAGAGCCTCTTATTGGAGTACAGATTAATTCCTTAAGCTAGGGAAGGTTTTAAATAACCACTTAATGGCTCATTTTTTCCAATTAGTATCCATTTCCTGTGGGGTTCATCTTATGACTAGCATTATGCTGGACTCCAGGAATCAAAAATAAATGAAACATTGTCTAGTCTCTCCATACTGGAGGCAGGGAGAAGAGACAGACATGGTTTTAGCAAACAGTGATATGGGCTAGACTAAAGAAAACCCATCGAAGGGGGTGTGTCAGTCACACTGGAGGGCTGAGAAAGCTTCATCCTGAAGAAAAATTAGAATTAATTAGAAAAGGTGAAGAGGCATTTTTGGAAGAGGGAACCAAGTACACAAAAAAAGTGGAGGTTAGAACAGCATGACCTGTTTGTGAACCCAAAGAAACAGGTGCACAGCAGAGGAAATGAAATAGATGATTAGGTCAGGGTCAGATAAAGACAGTTTAGAGATGGGTTACAGTACTGTCTTTATCATAAAAGTTACTGGGAGTCATTAAAGAATAACAAGAAGAATAGCAATATTTTTAATGCTATTTCCACAATGGCTAAAAAGTGATCAAAGAAATTGTCTCAGCCAGCTATTTATACATAACAAACTACCCTAAAATTCAGTGTCTTGATCTGCATTTATTCCAACTCCCATGTCTGCACATTGGCTGAGTCTGATCTAGGGTGGTTGATCTACTTTAATCCGCAGGTCTGTCTAGGCTCAGGCTATAGGCTGGGCTCAGTTCTGCTCCGTGGATATTCATTCTGGGGCTTAGGCTAAAAGGCTGAACTACCTAAGTGTGCTCTTCTCATTCTTCTGTAGGGCAAGTGACTATCCAGGGCGTGTTTTTCTCATGGCAGAAGACCAGAAGGCAGGCAGAAGTTACAATGCCCCTTAAGGGCTAGGTTCAGAAAAGGTACATGGTGACTTCCCATATTCTATCACCCAAACTAAGTCATGGAGCTGAGTCCAAAGTCAAGAGACCAAGAACTACATTATTCCTTTAGTGAGAGAAACTTTAAACTCACTTGTAAACAGCGTGGATACAGAAAGAAGTGAAAAATTGGGTCTAACAATTTAATGTACCATAGAGGCCATTTGTACTCAGTACTTTAAAACTTTCATGGTATAATGGAAAGAGTATCTGCTGTGGAACCAGACATCATTTAATAACTCTAGACCCTTTCACAGATTATTTAAAATTCTCTAGACATGTTTTCTCACCTATAGTCTATATTGAAAGCTCCTCACCTTATAAGTGACTCTAAGAATGACTTATGATATTGGGACTGGTTTTGCACTTTGCCCATCAATGCTAGTAGAGACCCTCCAACTGCTAGCTACATCTAGTATGCCATGACTTTATTAGTAAAAACTACAGGAGGGAGATCAATGGTTCACTTGTAATGCTGTAAAATTACCATACAGGAGAGAAGTAAAAATCCAATAGGACACAGAACACAGTATTTCTTCAAGTTGTCCACTAACACCCTCTCTGCTGGCAACTACAGCCATCTATCTCTGGGAAAACATATGTCTCCCAGAAGAAATGGCAGCCAGTTACTAATATGTAACTGACCATTCTTTTTTTACATATTCTTTGTTTCTTGGCAGTTTAACTTTTTTTGGTTCCTAGATACTTTTTTGTGTATCCTAGATGGGTTGGGGTAAAGTTGGGCAAGAGGTACATGGGAAAAGTGCCCCCAGCATTGCTGTAGTTTGTTCTTTCTCTACTGCTCTGTCCAGATCACCTCCCTCAGCTGAAGGATGGTGCCAAAAACAATATCAAAAGTACTCTTATTTAGCCAGTTGTGGTGGTGCACGCTTGTAATCCCAGTGGCTTGGGAGGCTCAGGCAGGAGGATCTCAGGTTTAGAGCCAGTCTCAGTATGGGAAAGGTGTTAAGCAACTCAGTGGGACCCTGTCTCTAAATAAAATACAAAATAGGGCTGGGGATGTGGCTCAGTGGCCAAGTGCCCCGGAGTTCAATCCCTGGTTCCAAAAAAAAAAAAAAAGTACTCTTATTTCTCTTCTTGGACCCAAACTAACTTGCCCAATAATACAAATCTTTTTGAACTGCATGCCCCTTAAGATCCACATTGCTACAGAAGTCCAGGTTTCTTCTATGATCTTGGTCCTTCATCCTTAGGTAGCACTTCCAGATGGAGTTTTCTTGAGAGAATTAAGCTTTTGTGATTTAAGGTATGCATTGTGGACATGTGGACATGAACTAACTTTTTTCCTATGCTTATAAAATGGTGTAACTTTATACCATCCTTGAAATAATGAATGATAATAGTAGTAATGGTTACTAAAATAATTTTCTATAGGATTTGATTCCCTTATAGGAACCCCAGTTGAGAAAGGATACTAGAATGTAGCCCTGATCCTGTAGTTAGAAGCTAGACTCTGGCACCAAATCCATACATTCCAATCCATAGGATGGGGCAGAAGAAGGGGGACAAGGGAGAGTCTTTAGACAATATGAACTGGGAATTGCATGTCTTACTTCTGGTTGGCCAACACATATTTTCATAGCTAACCTTAGACACAAAGGATACAGGAAAGAGTAGTTTCTAGTCTGGTAACCAAATATGCAACTAAAACTTTTAGATATTCTATTAGGAATAGGAAGAAGTGTGCCATAAATGGAAAGATAATTATCAGTATGTCACATTTGTTGATTATTTACTAGCAAGCAAGTTTTATGATAGTAGGAACTATCTAATTTACTAAACACAAAAAGCTTAGCACAATATTTATCACATAGAAGAACTTTAAAAACATTGAATTTAGTTTATTTATATTACACTAAGGTAATTCAGAAGAGTCACTTGAATTATAATTAATTATAATTTTCAAAGGACCCAGGGACTAAACACTTTAGTGAATACTTAACATCTTGTTCACCTTCCAGGGTAACCTTGATTTATTCTGAGTTAAGTTACTCTGTTAGTTTTAATTATGAATTAGTTTGACTCTTCAAATATTCAGGATTGTTTTAGTCAACCTTTTTGCCACTGTGACTAAAAGGTCCAACCAGAATCACTTTAAAGGAGGAAAAGTTTATTTGAGGGCTCACAGTTAAGGTCTTAGTCCATAGAAGGCTAGCTCCATTCCTTGGGGCTCCAGGTGAGGCAGAACATCATGGTGGAAAAGTATGGCAGAGGGGAAGCAGCTCACATGATGATCAGAAAGCAGAGAGTGAGGTATCCACAGACCAGATACAAAATATATACCCCATAGCTTTGCCCCCAATGCTACACCTCCTCCAGTCCCACCCCACCTGCCTCCAGTTACCACTCAGTTTAATCCCATCTAGGATTAATTCAGTGATTAGGCTAAGGCTATAACTCAATCATTTCTCCTCCAAACCTTGCATTGTCTCATATGTGACCTTTTGGGGGATACCACATCTAAAAAACCATAACATGGATCAATGTATGGACTTTCACAAGCCTACAACTGAAACCCCTCTCCTCAACTGCTCAGCTGGGACACAAAGAGAGCTATGAGTATATGAAGATTAGGTAGAATAAAGGAGTTGGTGTTTGTAAAACAAAGCACCTACAATGCTGAGTGCTATGTAAGTGTCATTGATGACAGATGACAGATGATAGATGATTGATAGATATGTATAGCTGGATGGGTAAGATGAAGGAACAGAATGAGGGAGGAAGGCACTACATTAAAAGAAGCCGGCATTTTTCTGCCAAAGGCAGATGTATTTGGTGGCCTCTATGGCAGAAGTCATCTCACCAGAGACCTGAAAATTCATTTCTTTCCTTGGCTGAGCCTGAATGCACTTTGCTACTACTTGTTCTGCAGTCAAGCAAACTGTTCACTGCTCTTTTAGAGAAAACTAAAACGACAAACAAATATGAGTTAGAGTGGACCCTCGTATAGCAGGTATAGATGGCCTGACTTAGAAGCAGGTCAGTGCCCTAGCAAGACACTACAGGATGTCTTATCCCAGAACTTCTCTCTTGTGGTTATTGTCCGACATGTTAGGGATGAGGTAGCACAGAGAATAATTCCAAACAGGAAGTGTCCAAGGCATAGGAAACACATCCACTCCCTGGTTTGGGTATACAAGTCTGTAATGGATGGGTTGCATGTGATGTTAGGACTTTGTGCTTTGGGCACCTATGCTAGTAGAGATGGTTTTGCCCATCATTAATTCATTCTCCCTTTTTCTGGTTATATGTTGCCCTTTGGGGATCTTCTGGCTCACCCTTTCCACATGATTCTAGTACATAATTCCCACCCTCTACTTCCCGCACCAGACTCGGTATGCCTTCTTCCTGACCATGTGATTAGTTTACTATCAGGTATATGATCCAAACTGGGTCCGAGTCTTCTATAAAATTTAGCACAGACAAAGATAGAGTGGATTCTCCAGGATAGGTGAAGGTTGGAATTTGTGAACACATTCCAATCCCCTGAAGTCATACACAGTGAAAAAAAAATGTAGCCAACCCAAGGAGAAGAAGAGAATTGAACAGACCATAAATGAAAAGTGCTGAACCCCAATATCCAACTATGCCTGAAGCTAGATTTGCTCCTTTGCAGCAATATGCACAAATAAATTCCTTTTTATAAATTCAGGCTTATTTGAGTTTGTATTTCTGTCACTTGCTTCCAAAAGAGTCTTGATTTATAGAGCTCCTGAATTGGTTATCCTAACAACTTCTTCATCACCCATGTGCTGAGGTCCTGTGAACAGCTCCTACAGTTACGTCCCAGTGGTTCAGAAAATTGTTCCAGGTTCCACTTTGTACTTTCCATGCTAAACCCTCTTGCTCTGTTTCCTTATCTTGACTTCATCCTGTGGCCTGATACCTGGATATCTTTGTATTGACACTTCACAGTACATTGAACCTGGTCTTCTATTTTCACCTTGAATATAGTCCCTCCAAAAGTCTAGGCTATGTCCTTTTCATTCCACAGGACAGTGTCTTTGCCTTCTGTATCTATATCATGACTCCTGGGTCAGGCACCTCTTCATAACAAGAACTATTGAGTCATTCTGTCTCCTCAAGTGGGTTCTATGGTGAGTTTCCACGCTTGCTTAAAAGATGTTCATTCTCTTATTGACATCACTTCTTTTGGCTTTTATTTATATGATTCAGGGAAACTACAGGTCAAAACCTCCTCTATAGTTCACCAAAGAGTTCTGTGTTTTCCCAGCCTGGTGACAGTAGGGTATAAGATTTTATAAGGAGGTTAGTCATTCAAATAAGGATGTCTTCAAAATCTATAACTGCGCAAGACATTCACAACACAAAAAGAAGAATACGAGATGTTTTCTTTCCAGGAGTAGGTCTCTTTTATGGGCTGCGTCCCCCCCAAAATCATGTTGAATTTCTAGCTTCCATTACCTCAGAATGTGTCTGTATTTAGAGATAACTGTGAAAAGGAGCAATGAAGTTAAAATGAGTTTCACTGGGGTGGGCCCTAATGGTGTCACTGGAAGAGGTGATTAGGACACAGATATATACAGAGGAAAGGTCTTGTGAAGATAAAGGGAAAAGACAGCCATCTATAAGCCAAGGAGAGAAGTCTCTAGGGAAACCAACCCTGCCAATACCTGGGTCTCAGACTCCCAATCTCCAGAACTGTAGAAAATAAATTTCTGTTTTTAAGCCACCCTATCTGTGATACTTTGCTATGGCATATCCAACAAACTAATACCATCTCCCACTAATTATTAGAAACCGGCATCTTTCCTCACCAAATCCTTTGGGAAAGAGCAATAGAAATCTTTCTCTGGCTTTCCCACTCCCTACAAAAATATTCCTCTCCCTACAAAAATATCCACAGGAAACAAATTCACGGTATTGGAGTGGTGGTAGTGGTGATGGGAAACCACGGTGACCTTGAGAGGGTTCTGACACTTAAATGAGGCAAAGAGGGTGTCCACAACAGCAGTGACCTGGCATGAAGAGGCCCAGCTCAAAAAAGGTATGGAGGATGTTTATGTGAAAGGGTTGCTTCAAGTGAGGTTTTAAAGGCTAAATAGGGTTTGGTTTGTCTCCAGGTGAAAAAGTGGTCCTATGCGAGGTGTCAAAGCCAGACCAGGGTGAGGAGGGTGTCCTTTCTCATAGATGTGCAGCCCAGTGTGGGATGTTGATCCTTAGGAGACTGAGGAGGACATTCACATGGCAAGGCAGTTCAGCATAGTGTCATAGGTCAAGAGGGTTGAAGAAGCTAAGTAGCTGGCATGGAGTGTTGGAGCCCTAATTGGTTGATGAGAATGTCCATCAGACAGGGATGCCTGGTGCAGGTTGTGGGGTTTGACTGGAGTGAATAGCGTATCCACATGGTAGGTTGACCCAGTGTGGGGTATTGGAGCCCAAGTGATATAAGGAGGGCAAGTGAGTGATTGGTTAGATGCAGGAGGATTGATGAAATGAGTAAATATATGTAGTACAGGGAAAGCTAGGTATCTCATTTTGGGAGCGGGAGTTCCAAAAATAGAAAGGGAGAAACCAGAATGAACCCTAGATATTGGATTATACTTGGAGATAATGATGTAAATGCATAGTTTTCAAGATATAGATGGATAATAGATGATATAGATGATAGATAGATAGATGATTGATAGATAGATGATAGATAGATAGATAGATAGATGATAGAGAGATGAAAATAAATGTTAAAATACATACACATACATATTCCCTAGCTCCATGCACTGAGAAGATCTGGTAGCAATAACACCTCAATAGCAAAAAGTAAGCTGAGCAACTGGATTGTGATTTTTAAACTCTGAACTCCATTCTCCACTAAATGTCACCGAGGATCCTCAGATAAATGGCTGATACCAGAGCCGGGCTAGGGGAAGTACAAGATAAGTCACAAGTTTCTTTTGATAAAACATAAGTAAGTGCTAAAAGAAAGAAAGTGCTAAAGAATTTAGAGAGATATTATGTCAAAAGGACCCAGAAACCAGTTTGAAGGATCTCCAAGTAGCCAGATATGGAGCAATGTAAACATGAAAATAAATGACAATAATAACAGATTGTGAAGCCTTCAATGAAATAAGAATTCATGACTTCAGACTGATATAAAGAGCAAATCGAAAGTATGATAAGAAACAGGTTATTGTCAAAGTACCTAACCACAAGACACTTACTAAAGATAAAGGGCAGGATGCCTGGCAAATGTCACCTTAATCAAAGATCAATATCAACATCATCAGTAGAGACAAATCTAAATCCTATGCCACTTAATAGGATGCAATGACAATGTATTACAGCATCAGTTAATAATTCTGCTAAGACGTAAAACTTGAACCCAGCAATGAAGACATATTGGATGCATCTAAATTGAGGGACATTCTATAAAATAACTGGTTTTTAATCTTCACAAGCGTCAAGGTCATGAAAGTCAAGAAAAGACTGAAGAATGTACCAAACTGAAGGATACTAAAGAGGCATGACAAGAAAACTCAACACACTATTCCAGTCTGGATCCCTTTCCTAAAGCATACACTATTGGAGAGAATGGAGAAACTGGGGTTTAGAGGGTATGTGTTCTCTACTGTGAGGGAGCCATGCTCATTTCCTGACTTAGCGCTTGTGTAGTGGTTATGCAGGAAAATGTCCTTTTGTAGGAAATGCATTTAAATATCTAGGAATAATATTATCTAGGAATCAAATGATCTGGCATCATTTCAGCAACTTTCACTCACATGCTTCAGGGAGAAAAAAAAATACAATGATTTGTTCAGCAACTTTCCTGTATATTTGGGATCATTTCCAAATTAAAAAGAAAGTAAGTTAAGGATACAAGACAACTGGCTCAGACTCTTCAAAAAATCTGTCATAAAAAAAGGATAGATTTAAAAAGCTTATGGAACATAACAAGCAAATGCAATCGTGGTCCTGGATAGGATTCAAATTTGGATAAACCAGTGATAAAGCACATTTTGGAGACAATTGGGAAATATATTTGTAGTCTATTATTAGATGAGATGAAATGTGTTGAAATGGAAAAGTGGAGATCATTGACAAAAAAGAAAAGTAGGTAACTGAACAGAAGTATGTCTCTGCAATTTCATTTTGAAGGTTCATTTTGAAAAAAAGGAGAAAAGCAAATAATGTTCTGGAAGGACTATAGTCACCTTAGCACTGATACTCATGGAGTAGTGGAAATATTTCTATATTCTGGTTCTTTTTGCTTTTATTTTCTAATAAATGCGAATGTCCTGATTCTCTATTGGCAAAAGATCATTTTAAAAGTAAAGTTTAAATAACAGAGAAAAGGGGTCAGTGAGGTCAGCATTTGCTACCTTCAGTAACTCACGTTTTTATCAATTGAGACATGTCAGTTGATGTCAGTGTTACTGAAGATATCTGGGCCAATTCCTTGAAGCATCTCCTCGCCTCAGGCATAGGGTGATGGACTCTGCTATGTGTGTCTGAGGGGTGCCTAAGGGGTTTATATGGCTGAATTGGTACATCTTAATACTATGTACAAAAACCTCAGTTATCTCTTCTGTAAAATGGGGAATAATACCCAGCCTCAGAAAGTTATTGGGAGGATTAAATGAGTTAATATGTCTATAGAGTGTTAAATAAATGGTGAATAATAATAAATAATGATAGCACATTCCTTATACGCATACAAGACTCATGATCACTGGTTTTTGTTTCATGAAGAGTATGAAGGAAGGGGATACAGGATCCCAGTTATAGTTAGAATTTGGTATTTCTTTTAATTCATGAATTCTTATTCCTTATTTCCTGAATGCCATGCACTGTTCTAAGTACTTTAAAAATTATACATTTTAATCAGCATCATGATAATATGAGGAAGGTAATATTATGACCCTCACTGTTTTATAGATGCAGGAAGTAAATTACAAAGAGGCTAATTAGCTCACCTACAGTCACACAACCAGTAAGACGAAGGGCCAGAATGAGAACCAGGCAACCCACACTCAACATCAGCCATGTTACTACTCTTATTATCACATAGTCAAGCATAGGCAGGATCCTATTTATGTACCAATTACTTCCCAAAGAACCCCTCCCTCTCACTTTTTTTTCTTTTTGGTCCTGGGGATTAAACCCAGGGGCGCTTCACCACCGAGCCACATCCCCAGCTCTTTTTATATTATATTTTATTGAGGGACAGGGTCTTGCCAAGTTGCTTAGGGCCTTGCTAAGTTGCTGAAGCTGGCTCTGAACTCACTATCCTCCTGTCTCAGGGCTGCTGGGATTACAGGCATGAGCCACTGCACCCAGCTCCAAAGACCCCCTTATAAGTTAACATTTCAAGTTAAATAGAACAAACCTATTCAATTTATGGCATGGCTGATTCAGAAAAACTATGGCCTCAGGACTAGTGTCCCTCTAGGCCAAGGTTAGTGAATAGGTTTCATCTTCCAACTCAATTCCAATCTATTATTTGTGGCTACATCAAACCCTGTCTGGAGAATTCTGAGGTTGGCCTTAGCAGAAGCTCACAGGAGAATCAATTAATGATGCCGACATGAATGGAGAAGTGGAAAGAGAAACCCCCAAATCATGTATTTGCCATCTCTGCTCTAGATTCTTTTCAATTCCTGACACTAAACTATGAGGTTAGGCTTGCAACCTTATTTTGGTGCACTTCTCCATCCTGAGCCCTGAGAAGCCCAGAGAGTGGACAGGGCAGGGATTCTGAGCAGAGAAGGGAGGTGTGACAGTAGCTATTCAGAAATATAGATAATGTAGAAGTTAATTATGCCTGTGTCAGCGATGCCTGCCATGCTCTTTGTCACTCAGCAAAAAATATCACCCCCATGAACTACTTACTAGCAATGTCTTACTCCATTTTCTGTTGCTATAACTGAATGCCCCAGACTGGGTAATTTATGAACAGTTCTGGAGGCTGGGAAGTCCACAAAGCATGGCACCAGAATCTGGTGAGGCCCTTCTTGCTGCATCATAATATGGCTGAGCAAGCGCGGTCTAGCTTGTTCTCTCTTCCTCTTCTTAAAAAGTCACCAATGCCCTCATGGGGCCCCACCCTCATGACTTTATCTAATCCTAATTACCTCCCAAAGGTTCCACCTCCAACTAACATAAATGATATAGGGATTAAGCTCTTGACACATGAACTTTGGCAGACATATTCAAACTGTACCAAGCAGAGATAAGGGATGTGAAGTTTCAACATCTTCTCTTCCATTGGCATTTCAAGAAATTTTGGCTCAGAATGGTTGACTAACTCATCCCAGGTCACATGGTGAGCCCCAGAGCATCAGTCATGAGTTATATATAAAAGTAACGTCAGAGCAGAATGAAAATGAGTGCATGTAACCCAGCACAGCATTCCCACAAACCACCAGCAAACGGGCTGAACTGTTAAAAACTAAGGTTTGGGATGGGTGGAGCCTTGATCATACTGCTGAG
The DNA here is from genome assembly GCA_020662805.1 of Glaucomys volans. NCBI lineage: Eukaryota > Metazoa > Chordata > Mammalia > Rodentia > Sciuridae > Glaucomys > Glaucomys volans. The sequence continues at coordinate 699,130 of JAJEJO010000571.1, read as the reverse complement.
GTTTTCAGAGAGGACATTAGGATGACAAATAGCCTTCGCCTGTGGTTTGCTAACAGTGTATTTCTTAGCATAAGCTAGAAAAAAATTTTTTGAAGCTCAAAGGGAGTCCCAAGGTGGGTTGCATTTGAGAGAGCGCTGCAGCCCAGCAGGCCCCTCAAGTGTCCCGTCAGCTTTCCAAGGCATTCACAGTTGCTGCAACAGCACCCCTGGAATGAAGCCAAGCAGCTTTAGAAGAAGCCCAGTCCCTTAGACATAGATGATATGCCAAGAGCAAAATAAAAAAGGGCCATTGCCTAGCTTGGCATCTGGGTCCTACAGCTGCCAAATCATATCCACTAACCATGCCAAAGTAATCCATGTAGAAATTCCCAATGAGAAGCCCAACCATTCAGCAAGCTAGAAAATTACTGGTGATTCAGTCAAAAAGTAGGTTCTAGCTCACCAGTGTCTGCTGAGATCACCAGGCAACCTTAAGCAAGTCAGCAGGAGATTTTAGTTTGTTCATAAAACAGGCACTGGGTGAGGCAGAGACAGAGATAGACAGGGATAGACAGAAGCAGGGAAGAAGAGAGAAAAAACTGGGAGGGGCAAGAAGAAAAGGCCATTTGCTAATCGTTGAATCACTGAGACATAGGAATTGCATCCCACCAAGGAAGTTCTGCCTACCCTGCTAAGAAAAAAAAAAAGAAGAAGAAGAAGGCAAAAAACTCACAGAAATGGACCCAGCCAAGCAGGAGCTTCTCCCACCTGCACATCTGCCTTGGGTTTTTCTTCTCTTCAGATTGTTGGGAGAAAACAGATGGCTGCAGAAGCCTGAATTTTAAATTTATGAATGGAAATTTGAACAGATGTTAGCAATCGAGATGGCATATAAGAATTTTTTTCATACCACGTTTACAGCCCAGCCTCCTTCACATAAATGGGAAAGGGGGTCATAAAAAGGGTAGTTTTTGATCTCAGGGACAGCCTGGATCCAGCATGGTGATTATGCTGCACAACAGAAATATTGAAAGAACAAAGGAAGAAAACACTAATCAGCTCCCCGTATAAATGCTAAATATTTATCTGCAAAATGCTAAAATGGATCTGCAAGGAAAACCATCAACACATCAGAGGACTTTCTGTGCTTTAACGAGTTGAAATTGAAGGCCAAGGTTTTAACAAATATCTGTGGACACCTACTTGGTTGAATTTTGTTTAGATTGGATGTCATATAGATTGTGTGCTTTGTTTTGCTTGGCTGAAGGTCCCAGACATATGAGGCTCTTCCAAATTTCACAGAGGAATTGAATAAGAGGTTAATAACAGAGGCCTGATGATGTGCACAATGCTAGGAACAGAACTAGGTCCTGAGGGTGAGAGTGGCCATTGGGGGTTGGTGGCAAAGTGAATCAAAGCTCATCTGGGTCCTCAGTGCAATAATTCCCCCTTTTCCAGGGGAGACACATTTCAAGACTCCTAGTGACGACCTGAAACTGTGGGTAGTTCTGGACGCTGTATAGACTGTTTTTCTTCTTCCTATATATACCTACTAAAGTTCAATGGATAAGTCAGAAACAGTAAGAGATTAACTGTAACTAATAATAATATAGAGCAATGATAACAGTATACTGCAAAAAATATTTAAAACTTGTGAATTATTAATTTCTGGAATTTTCCATTTAAGAGTTTCTGGTCACAGTTGCAGATAAGGCGGTTGTGGGGAGGGGCTACTGTACATGTAGAGCTGATGGTAAAAGTAAGGACTTAAATAACACAAGGTTAGAGCAAGGTATATGTTTTAAGTTTACAGGGACAAAGAGAAAGGAGAGAAGTTGGGGGATTGGACCACAGTGGTTCCTGAGAGGAAGATTCTAGAGCTTGCAACATCTGAAAAAAGAATGTTATCAAGTAACTGTGAGAAAATCCTGTTGGCTATACCTTCAAAAAGGACTGACTATACAGTCTTCCTTTTGGAAATATGATGTTACTAGGTATTGTAATGGAATGCCAACAAACACATTTCCTTGGATCTCCAGACTTGGAGATTACCATGGCTCTGCAGAATCTGATTGCTTCTGTCCACCATGATTGTCTCTCTCCTTGTGAACAACAGTAGCATCACAGCTGCCCTACTTTGTTTTTGCCCACACCTACCACCCCTCTATCAGTGTGTTCTCAACATCATAATCAAAGCAACCCTGTGAAATAGTAGTTCTTAAAGTAGGGTCTCTGGACCAGCAGCAGCAGCAGCAGCAGCTGCACCTGAGAAATTTGTTGAAGATGAAGGTTCCACCCACCTACAGAATCAAAACCTCCAGGAGTGGGCCCCAAATCTATGTTTTAACTAGTCCTCCTGGTGCTTTTCATACCTGCTGAGGTTTGAAAATCAATTTTAAGCCTAAGTTGAATCACACCACCCCTTGCCTCAAAATCCTGCATGCCTCTCAGAAGTCATTGCAATGGCTACAAGGCCATGCAAACATAACCACTTCTGGATACTTCACTGAATACACTGAATACCACTCTACTCTCTGGTGCACCTGCCCCTCACCACACTCGAGATTTTGACTTTCACTACTTCTTCTGCCTGGAATGTTCCCCAGATCCCTAAATCCCCAAGCTCCCCACCCCAACCCACCATGGCACAATGCCTAGTCACCTTGGACTCCATTCAAGTGTCACTTTCTTGTTTAATTATATTACATAATTGTTTATTGTCTGTCTCTTCCTGGGGTCTAAAAACCAACTCTGGCAAAGAATGAGAGCCCAGGAAGCATTTAGAGATGAATGAATAAATTATCTTTTACTGAGGATCTACCAGATGCCAGATACCATCACCCACCTTGTCTCACTGAATTCCCACAAACCAATATGGCACATATTTACTTTACATCTAAGAAAATGAGCCAAGTGAAAAAGATGGGCAAATATTTAAAAAATAAAGAACTAAGATATGGAGTTTTCAGGAAAGAAAAAAAAAAACTTTTCATGATCCTCAAGTTCTGGGTCTGGTAGAACCAAATCACCTATATTTTTACCATCTTCACTATTTTTCCCTATCATTGGTCTCACAGAGGAAATACAAGCTTATGCTGGTGTTTACCTAAGCAAAATATAATTAAGGAGGCAAAGAAAAAATATTGCTTTCAATGACCCCTGGACATAGCTACAAGTAGGAGGAGTTACTTGCTGCTTTGTTCGCTGATGTGTTCCCACTGTAACACAGATAATAAAGACATTTCCTAACTATAAATCTCACTTCTCTGCCCAATTACTCTGTTCTATTTCAAAATCAGTTCATATTTTGTTATTAATGACCAGAAGTGGCTACCCTTACATACTTACTAATTTGCTCAAAAATATGTTCTCTATGGTGCGTTATGGGGATTCCTTCCACCCCACCCTTTGAAATTAAAGATTGTGTTCTTTCCTAAGCATTTGTCAAAATGGCAAAGCACTGCTAAAGAGTGAATCTGGAAATGGTTCTACAAAGATAGTCAGATGTTGCTAGAAGGCAGTCCCAAGCCCATCCTCCTCCTCTATCTCACCTCTCCAAATAATCTCATTTAGTTCCATGGCTTTTAATACCATCTACAGGCTGTTCACTCCTGTGTCATCTGTTGGAGGTCCAGGAAGGAAAACAGAACTCATGCTGGGTAATGCAGTAGAGAATTTAATACTGCAGTAGGTTTCAAAGATGTTGGAAAAGCTGTAAGGGCAAACTGGGGTAGGTGAGGATACCCAGAGAACAGCAGCAGCATCAGGAAACTGCTACCCCCCGTGGGGCTAGAGAGATGTGGGAAAGTGGGGTTATGAGAGTTTAGGAGTAATGGGAACTAGAACCATGGAAGAAGGCCTGTTTTGTGGAAATTCAAACCACAAAAAAATACATTTGTGCTAGAATTCCTGCACTCAGCCCAGAGAAGGGAAATGTACTCTGGCTTTTCCCCTCTTCCTGAAAGTTTGACCTTCCATTGGCCAAACTTTCCCAGGGGGCAGATGGCAAGGAAGCTTGGGAAATGTAGTTTTCTTGGATCAGACTTGAACACTCCACTCCCTTCCTGTCTCCTGCCCCATCCCCTGAATCTATACAGAGCAGAGAAAGGAGGAGCTGAAATAAATGAGACAAAGGATAGACAGTACCCCTTAATTTATATCTCCAACTCTGACCTCTTCTCTGAACTCAACCTTCCATTTTGTTTACCTGGCACCTCCACCCGAGTGTGTAATAGTCTTAAATTAACATAGCCCAGAGGGAACCCTTGATCACTATCAGCCAGCTCTCCTTGGTGTTCCCTTTCTCAGAAGATGATTTACCCACTACTCAGCCACAAATATGGATGTCATCTTTGATTCCGTTCTTCCTTTGCTCCCAACTCCTACCAAGCTTTCAGCAAGACATTTTGGTTCCACTTCTCCAAATAGGTCCTTTCCATCTCCATATTGACCACCTAGGCCGGGCCACCAACCTTCCTTCCTTTGGTGTCTATAATCACCTCCAAACTGGCCATGCCACTCCCCCTCACAGCGTTCCCTTATAAAGCATATGAAGGGAGCAGTACCTGTAGATCCTGAGGCAAGTGTGAGTAGCAGGGACTGTAAGTCACTGATGGGAGTGACATAAACCAATTTAGATCGTCATGAGAACATTCAACTTTCTGATGGGGAATGAAATACAGGGTAACTAAAGTGGAAGAAGGAAGATCAATTTAGGAGGTGATTGTACTTCTTAATCCACTTCTTCCACCTCTTCTGTCACTGTCCCCTCCCTCCCAGCTATTGGTCTACTCCCTGTTCCTCTAACATGTCAAACTCATTCCCTCCTTAGGGCCTTCCCCTTGCCTGGAAGATTTGTCCTGATTTTAGCACAAATGGCCCCACAGCACTCAGGCCTCAGAGTACATTCCAGACCAGGCCATAGTGCTCATGATGGCTGTTCTCATCTCTCTCCTTAAGGCACAAAGCAGGATTGCACTTTTTTATGCTCTGAACCTTGGGTGGGGCCATATGACTTGCTTTGGCCAATGAAATTGGGGCAGAAGTGACAAATCACTACTGGAGAAAAGCTTTAAGATTTACTGTGTGCGTCCATCTGCTCTTTTCCTTTGACCTCAGTAACTTGAACTGTTTCAGATAAAGGCTACTCCACAGGCCTGAGCCCTGGAGCGAGGATGACAATTACCCAGAGTGCACTTCTCCACCAGCCCATGCATAGCTTGAACAAGAATGAAATCTTTGCTGTTTGAAGCTGCTAAGACTGAGATTGTTACCACTGCATACCTAGCCCATCCAGACTGTCAGTCCTTCAGTCTCATACCTCAGCCTGTATTATGTCCATTGTGGAAATTACCACCAACTGATGATGTCCACTTGTTGGTCTTATTTATTGATTTTATTTCCACTACACACCCTCCTCAGGAAAAGTCCAGGAAAGCTCCTTGTGAACAGGGTCTGACTACGTAGTTCATTATTATGCCCCCAGCTTCTTCATGTGTCCTATGTAGTCAGTAGACAAATTTTGTTGGTTGGACTTATACATAGAAACATTTGTTACTTGAGCCCTATTTTTACAACAAAACTGGAACGAATGTACCTTGTGCTCAGCATATCCGAAGCACCAAAGTCTAAAGCTTCACTCTGTTATTTGTGGGCTGGATCGGTGGCTTGGGTTACACCCTTCCAGCTAATTCACAGGAAACCAAGTTGCTCCCAAGGCTGCCAGAGTTCTTTGGTCAGAAAGGGCTCTGCTAAAGACCATATATAGCAGATAAAAGAATTGGAACCTATAATCTTGAGTAAAGTTACCCAGGGTTAGGAGACAGTGGGACAAAGTTCATTTACATACTGTTCTGCAACCAAAAGGCACACAGATGTTCTGTCCTTCTTATAGGTTTCTATGCTGGCTGAACCGAATACCCCAGAAATGGCCATGTATCAAGTTTCACTATTGGCATAAAATATTAGCACTTTTGAAAAGAGTCTTAGTGATCACTCAATGCAGACCACTCCGTTTATCATCTGGCTTGATTCATTTAGATTGAGAGCTCTCATGACTTAGGACTTAGAACCTCTTGGTAGAGATGGTGTTGCTTAAAGTCATGGACTTTTTAAACCAAATGTTTTAAAATATACTTTTTCTACTACCCCATTACATAATTGTAATAAGGCTATAAAGAAAAACCTTATAAAATTAGCCCTGCAATATTTTTAGATTTTATAATTTTGCTCCTCACTTACAAATGTTCCTTGAAGTTTCAAAATGTCTAAGAGTTTGAATAAGCTTCTGAAAACTATGGAGTTATTGTTCTTGTTCTTAAAAGAAACAACACCCTTTATAGAACGTACTAGTTTCTTTAGGGCCATCTGAGTGAGGTAATTACGTTCTGCTCATTTAGCTTTAGATAGTACATTAAACTGTTTCCAAACAAAGACATTTCATCTAATCTGCAAAACAAGTACCTTACCAAAATATCAGTTCATTAAACATTTGATGTGAAACTATTGACTTTTAACATTAATTGATGGCAATTTCCATAATCTTGTTCTACCTAAATAAAATATTAATCTGATTTTCATCCTAAAGTTCATTTACTACACACCTGCAGCTAAAATTCTGGGAGGAAGAAGACCTTATCTCTCCCACTCACCCATCTACCCCCTATGTGCTAAAAATGGACAGTTGAAATACTACAAGTCTCAAACACAAAGCCATATTCATCCAAGGGAAATAATTTGCATGTGATTAAGGAAACAGGAACTTTTCACATTGGTTTTAATATTTATATTTTACCAAAATTTTCCTGAACTCAGTAATGATTATTAATGCTTTTTATAGTATTATTTTCTGCATCCAAAAAATTAGAGAAAAAAAAAAACTAAGCAGAAAACAGTACAGTTGAAGAAAACTGGATGTCAGTCTATACAATGATTTACTTTCGCCATGACAGACTTTATTTTGGCACTTTAACAAATATTTTGCTTTACAGCAGTGACAAAATATTTGCCAGAAAATTTCTTTTCCTGGCATGGATGTTCCAAGCAAGTTTTCTGTGAATAGAATTTCACTCTGCTTTGCACATTTAGAGGTATACCCACTGCATTTTTAATTTCTGTGATTGAGGGATCCTGTGTGGCTTTAGAAGGGCCTATCATTTCCTTTTAATCATTCTAAGCAAAGTGAACTGAGTCTGGAAGTGATGGGGCAGGAATTTGAGAATTAAGGCCATTAACGATTTAAGCAAACACTATTCTAAGTGTCGCTTTAATTTTATTTTAAAAAGTGAGTTCTGTGGCAATTCTAGGGAATGTTCTCTGAATGAAGCATTCAAACTTTATTAAAAGTAAATTATATGTTGGAAAAAGATCACTGTTTTTGCTGTCTTCTTCCCACTTCCACGGCTCACAGTTTAACACAAAATGAATGATAGAATAGGAAAAGGAAATGTTCAATACAGTTAAGTACCCAATCAGAGCCTCCTCACACCTTCACATCCTCAGGTATCACTCCACCAACTTCAATCCTGAGTAGCAGGGCCCTCACTGGAACACACAAAGCCTCTCTGCCCTTCCCTCGTTCCATATAAAGTGACCTGTGGTGTTCCAAATACTGGCTCTTCCATTAGGCTTCAGGAAAACAGTTGTAAAGGTAAGTCAATCTATAGGACTAAGACTGAGATACCTAATTTCAGAAAGTCCCCTTTGGTTCTTTGGAATTTACTGTTTTAAAAATTATTTGCAAAAGTAGGCATCTGTCTCAATACTGCCATCAGCTATCCTATGAAGGTTGCAAACTCCGAAATCCCCTGGCAGCCTTCCAATATCAGTACCCAGACACACACAGGATGAGACATTCTGATTTCCTCTGGCCAATTCAGAAGTAAATTTGGTAATAAATAGCTCATTGACAGGCTCTTTGGTCTTGACTTACAGACACTGTGGCAACACTTAGAAATCAAACCCATGTCATCCTTGACAGCAGACAGTTGTTAGCAAAGGGAAGATGTACATTTGATCGAAAATGTACAAAATTTATACAGTGACATTTTCAGTATTAGGCCACATGATTTATTCAGTAGTTTTATGTTCCCAAATTACAATTTATGTCTATTCATAAGACTACAAAAGTTACCATTAGAATTGTCTGTGCTTATAAAATACCAACTTTTTTAAACTGTTATATATACTCATTAACACCAGTCTGCAACAAGTTACATAGAATCATAGGCACTTCAAAGGCTTAAAAAGATGTTTACAACTTAAATGCATTTTTAAGAACAAAAACTTTTTTTTTCTTTAAATCCCTCCTCATACCTTCAAATTGCAAGAAATTAACAAATACAGTGGCCAAAGGAATTTGCAGCAACTTTTCAAAATACTGTAAGCATCTTTGGGTTTGCTGAGCTTGTCAGTAACTCACATCAAATCCTCCCAAAAGAAGATCTGATTAGACAGATAGGACTAAACAGTTTTGTAGTAATAATCCAATTTTACACATTAATTTGCTGTTGCAAATCTGCCTGAAGCTACAGGTAATGAAAAATAAAGCAAGTGTAAAATGGATAGTCTGACATTTAAAGATTTACACAAAGTGGAGATTAAAGTTTACATTATTTGAAAATCACATGTACACTAAATTACCATTATCTGAATCATTCAAAGACAAATTGCACCATGACAGCTACAAAAGGCATAGGGTTTGGTTTGGTTTGCAAGGGGACAAGAGGGGAGGGCAGAGAAGAGGGGACAACAGATAAATTAACAAAAGTAAGACCCACTTGGTAAGGTCCATCTGGACATGCTGACACAAACAACACGGCCTTTTATCTTCGAACCATAGGTTTAAAACAATCGTATCTGTTTGCACATAAAAGTTTAAACCAATTCCGTGAACATTCAGGGTTTTCATCACATAATATTTTGCCACTGCTATTCACAGAACACTGCAGATGTTAAATTTTTAATTTTACGTTGTTCTAAAGAAATACATGAAAAGTTTTAAATACAATGGGATTTTATCATTAAAGTGCCAGAACGGCTCTTCAATGAAAAAAACAAAAAACAAAGATCTTCATTATTCTATGCAAAAGCTTTATTTTGAAAAGTTCAGTGATCTCATAAATAGAGACACTAAGTGTGAGTTTTATGCGTAAAATTCCTTAGTCGGTGCCTTCTGATAAGCAGCACTGGATGGTTTGCGTTCCCCAAGGTCATAGCTCCCTTCGTCCTTCTTTCTCATGCGGTACACCAAAAGCAGGATAAGGAAAATCGCAAAGAGAAAGCCAATAACTCCACCAGCGATGACAGCTGAAAGTCACCAAAAGGAATATTATATTTAGATGAGATTCAAGGGTTGTAGAAATTAGCTTTGTCAAACCCAATCTATTTACATTTTTGTAAAAGGCTCAATTTGAAAACCCATTTAATAAAAAAACAAACTTGGTTTCAATAAAAGTAATTATGCAAATCTAAGATTCTTAAGAAGGAACAATACTTTCTTTGATTAGTATTAATATCACCCAAAAACCTCAGTAAGAAAAATCTGGCTGTGACCTCAACTCATTCCATACTTTCAAATGTTTTTGTCTTTTCAGTACTTACATTTTCTATTCTAATCTTCTAATTGCTTTTTCAATGAAAATACAAAACATGATATAATTGATTTAACATTTTTAAGAATATGAAGAAAAGCATGCCAATTTCTTTCTAGTCTTGAATGTGAGATTATTCTTTCAAGGATTAGCTATGCTTAAATCTTGCAAATCTTCATCTTTAAAACAAATGTTTAGCCAAGTGCTGTGGGGCACACCTGTAATCCCAGTTACTCAGGAGGCTGAGGCAGGAGGATCACAAGGTTAAGAACAGTCTCAGCAATTTAGCAAAAAAAAAAAAAAAAAAAAAAAAAAAA
>JAJEJO010000571.1:632422-689144 GCA_020662805.1 Glaucomys volans | reverse complement strand
AAAAAAAAAAAAAAAAAAGAAAAGAAAAGAAAAAAGAAAAAAAGAAAGAAAAGAAAAGACAACAAGTGTTAGAAATTCTTGGGTCTAGAAGTGTTTTGGTGCATGCACTTTTTTTGATTTTTTTCAATATTTGCATACACATGAGATATCTTGAGGATGGGATCCAAGTGTAAATATGAAATGCATTTATGTTTCACTGATACCTTATATACATAGCTTAAAGGAATTTTATACAATTTTTTAAATAATTTTATCCATGGAGCAAGATACACATTGTGTGCTGAGGTTAGACTGAAATTCAGCATACAAGGTCAGGTGGTATCATATTGACATTCAAAAGCTTTTGGATTTTGGAGCACCTCAGATTTCAGATTCTCAGATTAGGAATGTTCAAACTGTATTTCCATCAGGTAAATTACAATCAGAGAACATACTTAAACAATTTCTTGTCAACCATCCTCTCTGCAAAGACCATTTCCTTCATCTAAGTTTGTTTTGAAATCAGGGATGGTCTGGAGCAAGGCTGACTGAACTTCAAACCCTGACACCCCCAATTCTAAACTGTTCTGGTCCTATTCAGATCTTTACTCTTCCAGGCTACTTCCTGCACCCTTGGCCTCTATCCAATGGCCAGCTATGGACTGGGCTGAGGGAGTTGGCAGAAAACAAAGTGTGCCTCGCCTCTTGCCTCTTGCCTCTCACTCTGGCATGCAAGCCTCTCAACACTGCTTCCAGTGGGAGGGAATGGTGAGGCAGCAAGCTTTGCTACATCTCTGAATACTACTTAGAAAAAAGGGCCCTATTGAAGCAACCTCCAGCCTGACCCATACCCTCTACTCACCTGCTAGGACTTCTGTCCGTTTAAACAGATTGTCTGAGTGCTTCTCAGTGTACACATTTGTATTCTCATCACCAGAGTTAATTTTCTTTTCTGAGTCAGGGCTATGATTTTTTTCCTTATCAATTTCTTCAGGTGACTGGTATGAGAAAAATTAAAACATTACTATTAATTAATTAACTGCAACATCAGACATCAAGTTTAACTCATCCACATCATCTCTACCCCATGATCATGCCAAAGCACACGGCTTCACTTCAGGTTTCTTGAGTTCCTAAAAAGTCATGTAAGAGTTGACTTGTCCAGTTCCCTTTGACTCAGCTTCTGATTCAATAAGAGGCAAACCAAAAAGCAACCACAAAAATCAAAAAAACATTCGAGGGATCTAAGGCTGTGGGGACAGAAGGTGTCCACAGAACTGGAGTCACACCTACACTTATAGGAATTGTCCATCAGCGCACAAGCCTAAAGGCATTTAGGAATATTTATTTTTAAATTGAAAAGTTCTATTGTAAAGAAACACAGGCTTGACTAAGAAGAAACCATTCTACAGTATTCAACTAATCTGAAACACCTTCACTCTTGAATCTGTAAGTGAAAAATGAAATTATGAAAATGTAGCATTAATGATTAAATTAAGTCAATTAAAGATCTGTCACATCCAGGTCTGGTTGTTTGGATGTCATGGAGATGGCATGGAGTAAAAGATTACAAGGGATGCTCTGCATAAACAAGAGACTGTTCTTTTCAATTTTTAGGCATATAAATTTACAATCAACTAGACAGAATATCTATAACAGTGACATTAATGCCACTGTGAGACCCATTCAAAAGCAAAATCTGCACTAATGGCATCCTAGAGGCAATGTTTAATTCAGCGGTACCATGTAACTACAAAATGGAAAATTAAATCCTCATTATTATTGTTATTCATGATCAATATTATCATTATCAGTACCTAAGCCATGTTTGACACATAATGAATAGATCTCCCATGAATGGAATTAATTTTTGTTATTACACTGAATATGAATGATAGAAGGCATATAAAGATATTAAAATGTCCTCATGCCTTTAATTTCAAAACTCATCTGCCAAATGTCTATATTCTCTATCTTGATATGATACAATTACTTCCTTAAGCCAATTTTCAGAAGCTTAAATCAATTTTCAACCCACTATTGTCAAAAGACCAGAAATCTATGTCAAATTTTGTTTTTGCTTGGATAGAACTCTTCTTCACAGAAAGCTAAAACTGACACAGGAGAGTTTCTTGCTTCAAGTAGTGAGTCTTCATGGATGCTAACTTCAAAAGATTCAGCCTTGAGAAGAGGTCAAATAAAAATGTGGTAAGGGCCAGATGCAACGTTCCACAGCTGTCCTGGATAACTGTGCCGCCACACCACGAGACGCTCAGCCATCCCAGCCTCACTGCACCAGGTACTTTTCATTTCTCCGTCTGGCTCTGCTTTCATTCATTCAATTTCATTAAGACACCAATGGAGCAGCTTCCACACTTGAGTCAGAACATGCTAGGCTTGTCTGCCCCAGTTCTTATGGAGCTTTTCCTTCCTTCCTATAGCCTGGCTTGCAAAGTCAGTCTTCTAGAAATAAGAACTGACCTTTCTAAGCCTACTGACAGCAGGCTGGTCTGGAGAGGGCTGACCTCTTCTACATCTGTCAAAACCCACCCAGTGTGCCATTCCTCATACTATGTACTAGGATGGTGGAGGAAGAGGAAGAAATACAAAGGTACTTTGGTAAGGGTAGGAAAAGCCCAGCTGTGTTCCCACCTGCAGAGGGGTGCTTTCTCCTCCAGAGAAGGCATGTCACTACCTTCATGAACAGCCTTCCATATCTTGTCAGCTGTGGTAACATCAACAGATGGATGACTCCAAAAGAGGACACTTGTGTTTCTGAGTTTTCGCAAGTAGCGTGCTACCCCACTGAAATGCCTGTAGTCTACCACTGCAGTCACTGCATGTGCTCATTTGGTGGAATGGCTTGGTCTCTTCTGCTCCACCAAATTCAATTAAGGTTTAGAGAAGTGCATGCTATATAGACTCACATTTCATCTTCTTAATGACCCAAGAGATTTGACGGGATCCAGGACCTGAAACCTAGGCCTTCTCCAGACTTTAATATGCATTTGTCAACTTAAATAGCTTATCTATTAATGGATGGTCAATTGATTGTGATATAATGCTAATAAGGCCAAAATCATGAGCTCAGTTTTCATTAGCTAGTTACTTCCCTCTTTCTAAGGCTAACCATCTCATGCTTAATAAGTCAGAGGTACCCATGTTCATTATGATCACTGGAAGGGTTCCAAGTTTACATACCACCAATGGTGGGCCTGAGGAGACTTAAAGAATGATTCACTGGGACTCATGCCATCTCAAGACATGACCCAGAGTCTCATTTAATAACCTGCTTCAGCATATGTAAAGTTACCAGTTGCTCTAGCTCGGAACATTCTCTATGAAATTAAAAATTGTCATTGCTGTTATTATAATTATTAAAAATAAAGTTTTGCTTCTTAAGATGTTCCTTAAGAAAGAGAGGCATGTAAAAATAAATTTGTGCTGGACGTGGTGATGGATGCCTGTAATCCCAGAGACTCAGAAGGCTGAGATAGGAGGATCACAAGTTCAAGGCCAGTCCAGTCTCAGCAAATTAGAGAGGCCCTCAGCAACTTAGACCCTGTCTCAAAAAGGACTGAGGATGTAGCTCAGTGGTAAAGTGCCTCTGGGTTAAATCCCTAGTACCAAAATCAAAAACAAAAAAAACAAATGAAATAAAACAAAAACATTCGTATGTAAGAGTGGCCTGGATGTTAAAAGTAGCACATGAGTGAATGCCAAAATGATCCTGAAGAGTAAGAAAGAGCCACTTACAATAATATAACAAAAAGACTATCTGCCCCTACCTAATTTTAAGTGGGGTCTCTTAAAAGGACTCTTCCATACAATGAATTGAGAAGAGCATTTACAATAACATGAATGTGATGCAAAAGCAAATGTACCTTTGTCTGCGTGGGCATCTTTTTCTGAGTCCTCGCTGTCGTGATTTCCTCTTTGGGAGCAGTGCTCGTGAATGGAATCTTTGGAAGGGGTCGAGATGTCGTCAGTTCTGGACTCTCTATGTCCTCATCGCCTCCTAGAAGATAAGCCAAAGTGAGCTGAGCATGTGAATGACAACAGAGACGAGTACACGGTCAGGTGGTATCGCCTAACAGTGACATGAACAGAGGAGAGTTCTTTCAAAATACCAACCCTTAAGAATTTAGCACAGACCCTCTGGGTCTTCACTGTGGTGAAGTGATTTCAAAGGGGATCTATGGGTAGCCTGGAAAAATTTTTTTTTCTATATTATTATCCTGAATACGCTTGAGTAGCCCTTTTTCCTGCTTTCCTGCTCAGTAAGATTTCTTCCCCTCCTCGGTGTTAAGACATGCTCTTTCCTCATATTTAAAAACATGCAGGAAGGAGGGAAGTAGAAAAGGGAGGGAGGGAGAGAGAGGAGGGAGGGAAGAGAGGGGAGGTAGGAAGGGGAAGGAAGGATGAGAGGACAGGGGAGGAGAGGAGAGGGGAAAGGAAAGGAAAGGAAAGGAAAGGAAAGGAAAGGAAAGGAAAGGAAAGGAAAAAGGAAAGGAAAAAGGAAAGGAAAAAGGAAAGGAAAAAGGAAAGGAAAAAGGAAAGGAAAAAGGAAAGGAGGGGAGAGTAGAGAAGAGGAGAGGAGGAAGGAAGGAAGGAAGGAAGGAGGGAAGGGAGGGGAAGGGAGGGGAAGGGAGGAGAGGAGAGGAGAGAAGAGGAGAGGAGAGGAGAGGAGAGGGGAAAGGAAAAAGGAAAGGAAAGGAAAAGAAAAAGGAAAGGAAAGGAGAAAGGAAGGAAGGGGAGGGAGGGAGGGCGGGCGGGCAGGCAGGCAGACATGTCAGTCTCATAGCCACCTCTTCATCCCCTGATGAGCCCCTGCCTGCTCCTCCTTCTTACAGCACTTTCTCAATGGTGGTGTGGACACTCACCAGCCCATCCTCACCATCTCCTGCACTCTACTTGGCTCCTCCCAGTTGGATTTCCCCCATCATCACACTATGTGTGCTTTTGGTTAAGGTCACTCATATTCTCCATGTTGCCATATCCAATGGCATTTTTCAGAGTGGTCCTCATCTCATCAAATCTTGTTGCAATTATTTGGAGAAGTGTCCCCAAAGGTCCATGTATTAAAGGCTTGGTTCCAAGCTCATGGTACTATTGGGAGTTAGTAGAAAATTGAAGAGGTGGGGACAAATGGAAGTCCAGTGATTGGGGACATGCCCTTGAAAGGGATATTGGGAACCCTAGACCCTTCAGCTCTCTCTCTCTTTTGCTTCCTAGCCACCACAAGGTAAGCAGCTTACTCTGCCATGTTCTCCCACCATGATATACTGGTTTATCCCAGGCCCCAGAGCAATGAGGCAATCAAGACCTTCAAAACTATAAGCCAAAATAAACCTTTTCTCTTTTTAATTGATTACCTCAAGTATTTTGTTACAATAACAGAAAACTGACTAACATATACCTAACACTGCTAGACAATGTCAACTGCCATCTCCTTGACATATCCTGTTTTTCAGGGTGTCTAAAACTTGCTGGCTTTCCCCTATTTCTCTATCTGTTCAAAGTTTTCTTTGCAGGTTTACCTCCTCTGCCAGAATGCCAAATATCAAGAGTTCCTTGAGGTTAAACACTAGGATTCTTCCTAGTCTTTACTATGGCTTCAATTCATTGTCTAAAATGGATGATACTTAAAATTTATATCACTAGTTTTACTGCCCCTCTCAAATTCAGTCCCATACATCCAATGGCCTGTTTGATCTTTTTACTTGAATGACTCCAAAGAAACCACTGACTTCCAATAAGTCCAAAACAGAGCTCACAATCTCTTCTCCTTTACCCCTAAAACCCAGTCTTCTCCTCATGTTGCCCACAGTGACTGGGACCCCCATCTCTACATACCAGAACTGTGATGTCTTCTTTCTTTCTTCCACATGGAATCTGTCACCAAGTCCTTCCCACTTTACCTTCTTAATGTCTCTCAATCCTGATACCTTTTCTACAGTTACAGGATACCACCTAATCCAGGCCACTGTGACCTTCTCAGAAACCCCTACATCTGCCTTTCAGTTGACTGAAGTCCATGGTTCACAAAATGGCTGTGACCCTCCTCATCCCTCTGTTTGAAACTCTTGTATTAGCACCCCACTGCGCCTGGGATAAATGCCGTGACCCAGCCTGCCCTTTCAGCCTCTTAAGCAGCACTGTCCCTGTTGTCCCCTGTGTTCCATCCACAATGCCTCTCCTCACCCTTCTGCCAGAAGCTCTCATCGGGTTAACTCCTAATTCACCCCTAGATCCCACGAAGGACATTCCTTCCATACAGGGTCAGAGTTCTTTGTTAAATCATGTTTAGCACTTTCTTTCTTACCCTGATTGTATTTATGAAAATTTGTAATTATACATTTATTTGCATAACTATTGATTAAAGTCTCCCCCACAGATTAAGGCCAAAGAATTGCATCTGTTTTGCTCTCTAAGTATCTAGCAGTGTCGGGGACATTACAGACTCTGATCTGATCACTACTGTTTAGTTTTGCCTTCTTTTGTTCTTTTTTTTTTTTTTTGCTTTTTCTCCAGAACAGCATTTTGAGAATTTCTGCTTTCAAATATAATACTGTTTTTTAAGTTAATCATTTGTCAAATTTGTAATAACTCAAACTCTGTAACTCACACCAACTAACCTCCTTCCTCAGATGAGAATGAATGATGAATACCTCTGAAATACTCAAACCAAAGAATATGAGTTATATATTCTCCATGGTCATGCCCATGTGATAAGCAGCTCTGAAAACAGGGGGTAACAGGCTGGCAATCGTGCAGGGGCCATTGTTCTCAATGTCTCAACTGCTCCCTTTACCTTCGGAGCACACACACTCATTACAGAGAAGAACTCACATGGCATGCTAGAATAAATACATTAAATACATTAAAACGATGTATGAAAACAAACCATCCTACTACTGGTTCTAGAATTTTTTAGCTCTGTAATCTTGATCAAGTCATATTTGTGTCTTAATTTCTTCACCTGTAAAATGGAGATAATAATAACTTACTTTCAGAGGTGCCTATACATCATCAAGCAATTTCATCATGGTGCTAACATCACGGAGTAAGCTTGGGTAAGCCTAGATGGTATCACCTACTATGCACCTGGGCTATATGATGTGTGTGTATATATATGATACCTATCTGACATAACCTATTGTTCCCAGGGCTACAATGAACAAAACAACATAAAGTAAAATCAAAATCAACACAAGGGAAAACAATGTAATCAACAGAGGAACCAAATACAAGGTGTAGGAGGCTGCTTTTGGCATAACGGAAGAATACAGTAAACATTTTTCTTTTATAAATAGAAGAAGCACCCTTTAAAATAATGATAAAGAGTATAGTGCAGTCAATTCATAAGCCAGTGACACAGCTGTTCATGATCCTTGTCAAGCATCACACACTGTAAACAATTTATGCATTCCACATTTTCACACAACTGCCAGCACAGTAGGTTTGTTTACAGCAGCATTGCTAAACATGGGAGCAGTGCACTGTGCCATGACATGGTGGCACCTACAATGTCACTAGGCAACAGAATTTTTTTAGCTCCTTCTAATTTTATGGGACCACCAGTACATATATACATGTAGTCCATCACTGACCAAAATGTCATTCTGGGGTGCAGGAGTGTATCTTAATCACAGATGTGATACATATTGGGAAGCAGCCTGTACATACAAAGTGTCATGGAAAAATAAGTCATTAATAATGGTAGTTCCAGAAATACACCGTACTTTTATATCAGCCTACCTAATTATCCATCAAAGTTTTACATCTAATGTGCTGGATTTGTTACTACAATGAATCATTTTCTTACGAAGAACAGAATTCAATGAGAAATGAAAAGTTTCAATTAAAGGGCTTAAGACCCCCATGTTTCATGAGAGTTCCAAACATGAATCACCAAAAGTAGGAGTGGGGAGAAGCTGTGTGAGAGAAGAGATCTGCAAAGCAGAAAATCCCCTCAAGTCAGAACTGCTGAAGTGAGCGGCAGATGAGTAACCTGCCTCAGCTGCAGTATTTATTATCTTTAATGAACGACTAACTCTCTTGACGAAACAGAAACCAGGGAGCCCTTTGCTGACCGCCCTGATTTTTAGTTCTTGCTATTCTCTCAATGTGGAATACCCCACCCCAGAGTCTTTTCCACCTGACAAACTCCTGCATATGTATCTCACCCAGCAATGATATCCCCTCCTCTCTGAAGTGTTCTGTGACCTCTCCATTACGGAGTTCTATTGACATGTTCCTACTCTTCACTGTCTCCTCCTCCTCTTTTTTTTTTTAATCATCTTTTTTCTACTATGATACGGTCTGAATGCTTATGCCCCCTCAAAATTCACATATTGAAACCTAATCTCCAATGCAGTGGTATTAAGAGGTTGGGCCTTTGGGAGGTGATGAAGTCATGAGGGCTCTCTCTGTCCTTGTAAATGGGATTAGTGCCTTGTTAGAGAAACCCAGAGACGTTGAGATTGCAGTAAGGAGGCATCTATGAAGGAAAGCAAGCCTTCACAAATACCAAACTTGATGGTGCTTGATCTTTACTTCTTGGCTTCCATAAATGTGACCCAACAATTTATGCTATTTATAAATTACTCCATCTAAAGTATTTTGTTATAGCTGTCCAAATGGACTAAGACACTTATAAAAAATTTTTTTAAAAATAATATATTTTCACAGATGAACTACACAAGGGAATAAAAAGAACTACACAATGGAACAAAACAGAGAAAGCTTTGTTAAATTTTACATACTGGAGTGTTCCCAGAATGGCTCCTGTTCCCTCATGTTGTAGATGGTTAATAAATGCTCGCTGGATGAATGGATGAATGAATGAATAGCCTCTGTGTCTTCTAATCTTCTAATGAGTTTTCCCACTTGGACATGAGAGTTCTACCCACCAAGAACTCTAAGGCTTTCAGCATGTTCCTGTTTTATAGTGTCCTGTTCTTGCTTCACAGGTACAAAATCTTATCTCTTTGAAGTTAACAAGTTTTTTTCTGTAAATTCTCTTTGTTCTGCGGTATGTTTTCCTCTCTCATTTTGAGGTTTGGGAGAAATCTCTATCTTTCAAGTTATAAGTTTTTCATAAATTCCTAGGGAGCTTTTCATATTTGCACTTAGAAAATCTGCCTGGAAGTTCCGATCATATAGAAGAGGTATGTCAATATGTCAGCATCACCAGTTAAGAGCTATGTGTTTTATTGGAGAGTTCCCAATGATGCTATCTTTGAGTTATTTCTTTTGAGTTGGTCCAATTTCCTAAAAAGAAACCTCCCAGGCCCCTACCAAGAGGAAAGGACAGACAGCCAGTGTTCTGGGAACTGACTGGGAGAAGACCACTGGGAATATCTCAGCATTAAATAACTCTTCATCAAATAACTTATTCCTGCTTTAAATAAAGTTTCTCCAGTCCAAAGACCCTATGTTTTATTCCAAGTAACTCACCTCCAGTTTTCCTCTGAGGTTGGGAATCATTTTTGCTGCATGGTAGAGGAAAGAAATCAAGGGAACTATTTGCTTCTCAAAGAGAACCTCAAAAGAATGCCCTAAATTTATTACCACTTTCGCTTTCCATTTAGTGCAACTGATTCTGGGCCCCAGGGGATTCTGCTGCATTGACTGGGTTGTACCTTAGCTCTACCCACTGCTGACTAACACGGCCTTCTCATGTCTTCCTAGACTGTTACTATCAGTCCATCTGCTTCCCAACTTTCAAAACCTTGTGGTTTTTGTCTCCTTTACTGTCTTATTTGTCCTTGTAAGTTCATGTCTAATTCCTTTATTATTAGTTTGGCTGGGTCCTAGAAGGTATTTGTATTCAATCTGTTATCTTTAACCAAAAGTCTATTATTTAATTCTTTAATTTTTGTTGGATGATACTTTTCTATGTTATATCACCTATCACATGGTGATTCAAATTTTTTTTTTCTCATTCAATCATTTTTTTCTCATTAGATTCTTGGTTGGTCTCTTGGGGATGGGAACCAAGTCTTTCCCATCTGTGTTCCTAGAATACAAAACCATGTATGGTACACGGTAAATACATATGAAGGTACTTGTGTTTGCTAATGCCTATTCTGACTTTAGTACACAATGTGAACCCATCTCCTTGCCTGAGAAGTACCCGCTGGGCCATTAGACCTTCTCTTCCAAGTCATTTGCTTTTCTACCAGATAGCCTGATAGGATTTAGGCCAGATGGTACACTGGCCAAAACCTGGGGGGATCCCAGTATTTCCAGCTGGGACTGGGCATCAGTGAGGTAAGGCTTCTTAATTCTAGAATAGGATTTTATGACACAAGAAGGCAATATGGCAAAGGACTGGAACAGAATATTCTCCAGTTCCACTCCCCAGCTCTTGTCACCCAGCTCCATTACTTCACGACAGTATGACCTGGGGCAGGTTCCTTAATCTCTCTATACCTCCAGTTTTCTCATGTGAAACATGGAAACGATAATAGAATCTATCCTTACAGGGATGTTACGAGAATTGGAGCAATGCCCTCCTCCTTCACCATAGCAAACGCTTCACAATCTTGAGTCATGACTAACAGTATCCAGGGCACAGTACAAGGTGATTCCTAAAATCTAGAATGATGTTCTTTTTTCACCGCAATGATCTGCCTAAAGGTAGAACTGTAGCTGAGGCAATTTGGGCCACATTTATCCATCTGATCTATCTTGATCTATCTGATTAGTGGGTTCAGGATATCAAATGACCCACTCCAACTGCCTGTCACCTCGGTGATAGTGGAGAGATGAGCAGGACTGTGCACCTGTTATCTTTAAACTTAAGGAGAGTCTTGGCAGGAGTCGGCAAAATGACTTGGACAACTTCTACAGATCCCTCACAACTGATGTATCCTAAGATCTGTGAAATGGGGGAAAATAGTGTCCATATTTATTATATCCTTGGACATTTTGAAAATGACAGTCACAAAACACTTTTGAGGCACACACACACATACACAAGCACGCACGCGCGCACACACACACAGAAAAAAGAGGTGCCATGAGTGAAAGATATTAATAGAGTTGTGGACTACAGAGAACAACTCTTTTCACACTCATTCTGCGTGTGTGATATATATCACTCTCCCAAGAATAACCAGGACTATTTTTACGCCAGGACTGCAATGTAAGCACATTGTTATTAGGTCAGCCACCACCTCTCTTGTCTTTCTCGGACTTGCTGTTTTCCAACTTAAAACATTCACTCTTGTATGGATGGATCTTTTACCAGAGACACAGTTGACTTGAATTTGTTCGGGTCATTCTGAAGCCTAGACCAATTTGATCATCACACATCTACATTCAGCATGACTTTGAACATCTGTTGAATCGACAATAAACCCTAAGCAAGAAAGGTGTGGATAAGACTTTTCTTGCATGATGCTGACCACAAATTTCTGACCTGTCCACTAAATATATACATAAGATCTTTCTTCTCAGTTTTCTGGGGGCCATTCCTGACACAGATGAACCATCTACCAGATAAGGTAGATTAGAAAAATGGTGGGTTCCTTTGTTCCTCCTTGGACCTATGTCCTCTACAATGCAACTGTAACTCCTTCCATCAAGAGACTGAGTTGGGCTGGGGGTATAGTTTGGTGGTAAAGCACTTGCCTAGCATCCATGAGGACCCGAAGTTCAGTCCACAATGCTGTCCTCATCCCTCAAAAAAGTGGAGTCTGAGCTGGCCTTCTGACTTGCTATGACCAATAAAATGTGCTAGAGGTAACGCAATGCCAAGTTCTAAGCCTATGCTGCAAGAGGCTCTGCACACTCCTATGTGCTGCATTGGTTGGGATTTCTGCCTCCTCCCTCTGAACAAATGGCTGGATTCCTGGAGGATGACAGACTGTGAAAACCAGAGCCAAGTTGGCTCAGCTGCCCCAGAAATATGACGGAGCCCAGTCAAGATCAGCCAAGCTGCAGGCCCAGCCTATGGCTGACCACTGACATGTGAGGGAACAACCCTAACTTGCCAACCTGCTGAGCAGTAAGGTAAATGAACTCTAGTTGACCTCTGCCATTGAGTGTTGGGGTGATTTGTCACACAGCATCATGGAGATGAGAGATAACTAATATACCAAGGAAGCTGAGGAGATCACTCTACCCTTGTTTTACTTGGCTGCTCATTTTTCCTCCTACTTTTGAGCAATACACTAGGAAAAAAAGATACAACTTCTTGGTCTCATATATAATCTTTAACATGGGGCAGGCAGTTTTATGAGACTTGTACTTGAGGGATTTCTTTAAGGGTGGTTTCCATGACATCACCTTGAAAGTCTTAATAATAAAATTTTAAGCTTATGTGTCAACTCCTTTAATCCCCACAACAGCTCTACGTGGTAAAGATGATTATGACTTTCTATTTTATATGAGGAAACTGAGGCTCAGCATAGTGAAATAAATCCCTAAGCTCTCACAGTGTTAAGTGGTAGAGAGCTGGAATTTGCACACAGATACTTCAAATGCAGAGACCATGCTCTTAACTGCCTTGCACACTGCCTGTCTAGCACCGTGAAATGTGTGTATGCACATGCACAGAGAAGGGCCTTCAGCAGCAGCCTTACCCGAGCCAGATGCAGAAGCATAGTCGTCGTCATCAATAGGATACACTCCTGAAGCTTCTTCAATGGAGCTGTTGTCAAGATACATGTCTTTATCAGATGTCAGCTCCGCTCTCTGAGAAAGGAAAGACAAGGGATTCAGGATGGGGAGAGATTTTAAAATGTGCTTATTTATCTTACTATTTGGATTTACACGGGGGTGACTAGTCCTCCCCCTCCTCTGTTCTTCTGAATCCACACGCCTAGCCATCTCCCTACTCAGGACACTCTGGCAATCTGTATTAAATCAAGGGTTTACCACAGACTAATGCCCCCAAGGGAGGCCAGTGTAGCCTAATCAGGTAGAACAAAGACAGTGCAGAGACCTAAGCACCTATCATGGGCTCATTTTGTTCCATTCCACTAAACTTGTCTGAATTTTGGTCATCCCAATGCTAGTTATAAGCTGTCTCAAGCATCTTTTGGTCACAAATGGGCTGCCTTTATTGCAAAAACTACAAAACACCAAAGTCACTTAAGCCTTTCTTGGGTTGTACTTAAAGGTATTTCAGTGCTTAGGATAAATAATCACCTAGGGATCCACCAAGCCACACCAAATGCTCACAGGCCCAGCCATGCTCAGCTTTATCACTACAGATGAGGGCTCCCCAGCCACCCGGCAATCCAGAGCTTTCTGCCACAGTCCAGATCCACGATGACGCCAGGCAGGGCCCCATGTGGAGAGGGGGCCCATGACGCTCATCTGCCAAGGGCAAGATCCCACCATGAGCCCACTTCTAGGGCTTACTGGCTTAGCAGAGCCTTAATGACAAACACAGATAAACCCACAAGAGCACTTTTTAAAATATATGTTACTTGCACTTGGTAATAGCAAACTACAGGCTTAATACACAGAGGGATCAGTCACAAAGTATACCAGTTCTACAGCTTCTGAGCTCTTCAATAAGAGTTGAGTATTAAAATTCAACCTAATCCTGCCGAAGGAGTCGCCTGCATGAACTGGAGACACGGCAGAGGTAGAATTTTTTTTAGAAAAGGTTTTAGTAAATTGATATTTTACCACCAGTATCTTGGACTGGCAACTTCTAAGCAAAGTTCATATTTGGAATAGGCAACACTCATAATTATTCTATTTTTAAAGATGGAATTGAATGTTTGTTCCTAACAGGAATTATAAAAAATGTTTCCCTTATGATGTTGGCTTTCACTGGATTTCTTCTTAAAATAAAACGCTTTTTAGCAGTCACTACAGACAGAACCTCCTTGGGAGGGCAGACAGGCCCAGCTTCTATAACAGCACTGCTTTATTCTCTCAGGTTTCAGTGCTGGCTAGAGAGGCCGAAGTATTTTAAATCTGAGCTACATTCCCTGCAGGCCTGGGTGCCAACTGACAGAAAAATGTGGCAATCATTTTGTTTGAGCTATCACACTGGCAGATTCTGAGGGCTGGAACCTTAGGGATTGGTGTTCCAGTGGCCTGGCTTGCAGGCTTTGAGTGACCACCCTGAGCCAAGAGTGTGCTGGAACTTTTCTGCCAAAGTGTCCAGAGCTTAACTCTGCAATCTGAGGCCATCCTGCACGACACGGTTTCCAAGGCTATCACCATTCCAGGCTGCAATTCCCAAAACTTGCAAACCAAACAAGGAGTCCTGCATTCCATGGCTCTATACACAGCCTAAGTGACCCCTATTAGACTCACAGGTCCATTGAGGGAGCCAGTCCTCTGTATCTGTGGGTTCTGCATCCATGGATTCAACCAACTGTGGACTGAAAATATGTTTTAAAACATGGTCTGTACTGAGCATATTCCCTAAACAATATGATATAACAACTAATTACACAGCATTTTTGCTGTATTAGGTATTAGAAGTAATCAAGAGATGATTTGAAGTATACAGGAAGGTGTGCATAGCTTACATGAAAATACTATGCCATTTTACATAAGGGACTTGAGCATCTATGGACTTTGGTATCCTAGGCAGGTACCAGACCAGTCTTCTGTGGATACTGAGGTGTGATGTACCTCCCAGGTCCCCATCAAAACAGAGAGCCTGGCCTACCGTAGGTGCTCAGTAAACACTGCTTCAGTTGAACCACCTAAAAGCCACTCTCATTCCTGTCGGTATTAAACCTTATCCTTTTAACTTCACCTGGAGACACTCTTATTCTCTGTCAAAACCTGTCTGCTTTTCAAAACAGGCTCTGACTTCTCCAGCCCTCCCTTGTGGACAGAGCTATTTCAGATTTTGCAGCATATGAACAGCTGAAGACATATATTCTACATTCTCTCATTATTTCTAACTACTGCATATGAATTTGTCTTGCTCCCTTGCAGAACAATTTGTTGATGCAGGCCTTGAATCCCCTGTGAGCTTGATCTCTGTCCCTCTCCAATTGCATGAGTACTCAATAAATATTTGTCAACCGAAATTACTTAAATCAAATTGACTTAAGTAACCTTTGACTCAGGTTTCAGAGTTAACACATGTCCCAAGACCTCCAGAATTCCTACTGCTAAAATCTCTTGACCTTAAGGCTAAAAGATTATTTGCCCCAAACTTCCCATACCTTGCACTGCCGTCTACTTATATAACCCAGACTCTTAGAAGTATGAAAAAGAGTCTCTTTACATTTTAGAAACTGGTTTCACATTCCTTAAAACTAAATGGCTCTCATTTTCTTCTTGGCTCTGTCAAAGAAATCTGATGTGGCAAAGGTTAACACTGAGATACTTAATCCCTATGTGTAAACTGAATTTCTATTCATTAGATGTTAGTTGTTAGCAGATTAGTTGTTGGGACTAGCACACCTGTCACACTAATAGCCAGGTGGGCTAAAACCTTCTCCCAGAGAATCTGATCCACCTCACACTTCAGTCACACTGGGCAGCCTGACAGGCCAACTGGCTTCTTGAGACGTAACCATGAGGCCTGCATTACTGCAAGACTTGGGGTGGAGACCAGAACGAGCCTGGAGAAGCAAGTTGTCCTCAGTCACTTGGGGCATGCAGGGCTCCAGGGTGGTCCCTGGACTGATGGGATGCTTACTATATTTGAGAGCAGCCAAAAGTATTCATTTCTCTCTGATGCAAATAATTTTGACATCAAACTGCAAAAAGCTGTTCTCTCCCACTCTGATTTCAGGGACATCAAGAACATAGGGAGAATTATTAATATCCTTCCATGGAGTCCAATTTAATTGTAAGCAAGGCTCTTTTCACTTTGTAGCATATAATGCTCCTGAAATTATCTATATTCTCACTGCCCCTCCAAATAAAAAAAGTTTTCCAAAAACAAACCGAATTCCTTATGAAGACTCCACACTCTTGTGTTGGCAAGATTTCGCTGTTCCCTGCTTGGAGAGGGAAATAAATTATGCAGCAACATTCCTTTGAGACAATAAGATGTGCCTCTCTTGAGGGCCATGAAAAGAGTGACTCAAAAATATTGATTTTTACACCTGGCCAAATGTGGTCAGTCTTACTGCTCGGAAAACCCCAGGATGTATATATTCTGCACATCCTCACATGCATAATGGGACAGAGCAAGTAGATGGAAGCAACTGGAAAGAAATGCACAGAGGCACATAGCTGCAGCCTGACTGTAGGATTTCGTAATGAGGTCATTTAATTTGGGACTGACCGTGGCTGTGAGGTGGTGCCAATAGTGTTGGCTAATAGTGTTCAGAGTACAAGCTGGAAGAAAAACAAAGCTGATCCTTCAGACCTCTCCCCCTTGGCTGATGCAAGATATGAATACAGGAGACCAAGGGTTAGCCATGGAAAGGACGGGGTACCATAAGGAGGAAAACGTGCTGCAGACAGAGATCTGCTTTATGCCACGTTCAGCCAGGAAAACCGAAGCACCACAATGCCTCCAGCAGCCTGAACTTCTGGAGAAGAATGCTCACCTGGTACAGTTTTTGTAACTCACAATGACTTGAAAGAAGGCAAGACCTAGATTTGTCTCTTTTTCTTTTTAATATTTTTTAGTCGTAGAGGTCTTTTATTTTATTTATTTATTTTATGTGGTGCTGAGGATCGAACCCAGTACCCCACGTGTTCTGGGCAAGTGCTCTACCACTGAGCTACAGTCCCAGCCCCCAGATTTGTCTCTTCACCCCATCCCTCCTCTGGCACCGTGATTTCAGCAACCTCATCCCATTGGGCTTGGACCATTCCTAAGGCACCCGACTTGGCCACAGCCCAAGTCTTTTCGTCTTTATAGCGGTTCTTTGCAGAGACCATTCTTAAGCTCAAATGTAATCACACTACCTCCCCTGAGAAACACCCTGCCTTGGTTCCCTGTCACTAGGATGACATAAAATCTCCTTGGCCTGTAAGGAAGCTCTCTTGCCACATGGTCTCACCTGCATTTCCAGAGTCAGCTGTTCCTACTTCCTCCCCCCTCCAAGACAAAATGCACCATGAAGCAACCTGGTGACATCAATTTCCTTCACTTAAATCCCAAAGGAGAATCAACTCCTTTATAGATGAAAAATTGGTGAAAGCCAACAGTGAGCTCTGTTTCCATACCTCATGATAAAAACAAGAGTTTAACAAAATAATTGAGCCCAATATAGTGTCCATGATAAAAATGAAAAGAGAAACTGTTGATTCAATGCACATTCGTACACCTGTCCATTTTCTCAGTAAAGACAATTTGTGGGATAGCAACCGAACAAATCTATTGTTAGATTTTTCTCATGTAGATGTAGCCTACATTGAACAAATACATGTTTTGACTCATAAGCATGGAAATCTATTATTTAGAAACTGGTGGCCTTTCTTGAAGGATACACTGACTTACCTACTGCTAAATGTCCTTCAAATGCTTTGAAACTAGTGCAACCTATACAATAGAACAAGAAAACTGAAGCTCAAAGCAGTTTACTTTATCATTTAAACTGGGTTAACTTCACATCCGAAGGTAGAAAACGTAACTAATTATGGGTACTCCAGTCCCTACCATCAGAAAATTAATCTTCCAACACAAAAATAAAATTTCCTTATGGCTTAGTGATACATTTCTGTAACTCATTAGACAAAACAAACACCTAGATGATGATCCTTAATTTTATGATAAAGAAATGTCTAGTCCTGATTTAGACTCAAATGTATATTAACTTTTATGGTGATTACAAGGTGCCAAGAGGTTATAACTTCAGCTTATCTTACCATGGTTGCCTTAGTAAACTATTTTGCTCCTGGCTAACACACATTGTAAAGGGAATAATAATTAGCTAAAATTGTCACTCACACAGTCAATCAGAGATGACATACTTGTCCTGAAGCTGAACTTGCCAATTTTGGAGCCCAAAGGAACACATACTTTTAGAGTCTGACTGGACTTACAGGCATCAAGATCATCTATTTATTTTGAAACTGAATAAAGAGAACACCAGGGTGACAAAGTAGCTCGAAATCACCTGATCCAGTTGGTGGTCAATTCTGGGCTTTTTCTGCTGTACCACAACGTCCTACAACATGAATGACATCAGACCATTCAGCCTTGGTTTCAAAAGGATTAGTTGCAGCTAACTGTTAAGTGTTTATTATGTGCTGGGCATTTGTGCTAAGTGTTTTATAAGCATTGGCTCACCTAATCCTCTCAACAATCTCCAAAGCAGACCTAGGAGCTGAGTCTGCCTGAAGTCATAGAGCTCAGAGTGCAGAGGTGACCTCAGAGTGTGTGTCACTGAGTGTTAACATGTTGTGTTTACCTCCTGCCTCCTTTTCTCATGATTCACACATAATCATAATAAAGGCCCTGAGAAGAACTGCAATAATGAGCCATGCTGAACTCTGCTTAATGTGGCAGCATTTTCAAATCTTGGCTGTAGAAATTCTCTGCACCAGAACATGTATTTAACATCTTTCAGAACTAGCATTCTTGGCATCACAGATGGGAAAAAAGTTTATGTTAAGAGTTGTTAAAGTTCCAGTTCGACAGCCTTTTCTCTGCCTAACATCCTGCAAATTCCCTACACAGAGGATGCCTGGAAGCCATGGGCATGCATTGCAATTAGTTAATTTTTAGTAACACCTTCATCTGTAACAAACAGGTGCCCCATTCAAACTGCAAATGTAACAGAAGGAAAGAACTCTACACTTATTATTAGAAAAAGATAGCATTTTCTCCTGAATATGTTAGATATGGCTGGAGTACAAGCACATAAATGTTGTATTTACAAGCACTTTTTAAAGGTTTGTATGTATATTCAAATCAACCATTGGGGGGCGGGGAAGCCAAGGTGATAGATGAGGTCCTATGTGAAAGAAAATTCTAAAATCCACTTTAAAGAAACTCTTAAGAGAAGTCTTTAGTTTGGAACTGGTTCAAATATCTTTAATAGTCCTTAATTAATTACATAGAAAGCTAATAAAAGTCTCTTTAAGAAACTCTGCAAAATACCTTGTACAAAGTGGGGAATGACTTTAAAATATTTACTCATGCATATTAGGAAAATAAACTCAATTCTGAAAAAAAAAAAAGAGCAGGTTATATGTTTAAGTGTGAGGTGAGAGGCCCAAAGATGAATGAACTGGTCATAAAAATTTCACATTGTAGGCAATTTTGGAAAAAAATTCCCCTAGTTCTATGAAGATTTTGAACAAACCAAAGCCTGGGAGATGACAGAATTTCTAACTGCATTTATTTATAGTCCTTTGAGTCTGAACTATTCATTTGGAACTTACCACTGACGCTGGATTTTCCTGTTGGAAGCCTCGCACAGAGAGAGAGTCTTATCTCACCTCTTAGAATGAGTGTTCCTTAAAGAAGTCTAAGCAGCAGGGCCAACTCTAATGTCCTCTCAGTCCCTTCCACTGCCTATCAACATACTCCAGGGACCAGCACGTGGAAAAGGATCAGCGGACAGCAGAGGTCAGATTTTTCAGAAGGGCTGATGTTGAACAGATCAACATTCTCTTACCTGGTCTCTCTACCAAAGGGCCAGCTAGAACTCAGCCTTGCAGGGAAGGTAAGTGTGACCTTGGAAGAAACTTCCACCTCATTAAGAAGGCTTCCAACAAGCCTGGTCTTGGGAGAACATGGAAATGGCTGAAAAGTGTTACAAAAAGTAACACTGAGTTAGTGTACAGTATTAACTGTGGATATTTTCCTCTGTTTAAGAAGAATTATATTTGGTTCAAAGTAGTCAGATTTCCCAAGCCAACAAGTTCAAGTAAAATCTTTCTTTAATAAAATGCTCATTGCAATAATCAGCACATTAACCCCTCTCAATATCTGCCTCCTTAAAAAATCTTGCTAGAGGATTATATGGTTCATCTAAAAATGATTTAAAATAATCAATAATCATTTGCAGAAAAGGTGCCTTCCTGTATGTATGTGGTTAAATCTGGTGCTACAGGCAAAACTATTTTTCTTTCTACAGTGTTTATTGATTCTGCAGAATAGTACCTGGCTCAATAAATGAGCTGCTGATTATATTTAAAATAGCATCTCAGATTTGGTGATCCACAAAGACCTTGTATGTTCATTTAACTGAATGACGGACCCTTCCCCTGACCCCACATATTATGACACAAAAAGAATAGGATGCTTGTCCCCTAGTCTCACTTCATAATCCAGAATGTGGCAACAATGAACAGCCCTGATAACACACATTCTGAGAATATGCTCATCTGCCAACAGTCATATCATTCTACAAACCTTGTGATCCAAATCCCTCTGTTTTAACAAGCCACCATCTCATGATAAAGAGCCCTTAACTAGAGAAACCGAGCAGAAAGAATCTAAACTGTGCCCAAATTCTTGACATATCTCATACTTGGGAACCTAGAATAATTAAAGACAACTAATTAAAAGCAAAATATCCCAACTGGAGAGAATTTTCGCTTGATGTCCCTTTGTAACTTCTAGATTGTGAAAACGCTGCATTACAAAATTCAATTAATACTTCAGAAAGACTTCCTGAAATTAATTGGTTTATTGCTCCTACTAAAAAGTCTTCCTTCTCAGCAACAAGCAAAAACATGATGTGATGGGGGGGGCACACAAAAACATAAGCAGAACACACTGACTATTTGTACCTCTGCTTGTGGAAATGGGTTCAGACTCCTGATCCAGACAGGGAAGGGAAGTAACCTTTGGGTTGCATTAAATTTGCTGGCAACAAAAACAGGGATCTATGAGGCATGTATATTAGAACGACGCCTGAGACTTCTGAGTGGGATTACGCTGAATATGCATGACACACAAAAGGAAAATGTTCATTACTTACAGATGTGCTCCACACGGTGCTTTCTTCCTTTTTTGGAATATCAAACAGAGGGAAGCAAGAATTTGCAGCTATGTTATTATAAGCATCGCTGCCTCTCCCCCTCCCAAGTTAGAATATTCCTGTATTTATTTTGCTATCCATATGACCACAGTTTAGACTAGAGTAAAAATAGAAGCCGTGTGAGCCAACCTGAAAAGTTCCAAGTGCTGGAGAGGGTCAGGATTAATAAATCCTAACTCAAGTAATGAGATGCTGTTTCCTGGTGGAGTTTGGCAGGAGAGGGGGGAAAAAGATATTTGGAATTTCTTTCTTATTCAGAAGTGTTTTGTAAAAACTACCATCAGAGAACAGACTCCAAGTCAGGCACAGGAAGCCAACAGGCTCTGGTTTAGATTTAATAATTCACTCTAAGGGTTTTCAACTGCTACAGTTCTAGGCCTTACATATATTCTTCACCCTATTGGAGGGTTGACAGAATGCCACAAACAAGCCTGTGGGACAGGAAAATGGGAACGACCTTGATTCCGAGGGGCAGACCACACCTTTCCAGGTTGCAACCAAGGCTGGGGAAGAAGCAGGGTTCTGGGGCTTGCAGCGGTGATGGATGGATGGATGGATGGCCAACAGAGCTATTCCAGAGAACTGAGCTAGAACTGAGTCTGAAGCCAACGGGAATATGCAACACTACTGCTGGCCTGTAGAGAGATGCCTGGGCTATTTTTTAAAAGATGCCAACTTACAGAAAGGACACAGACCCTTTGGAAATCACCCGGCAATGTGTTTTAAGCAGCTATGAAAATGTTTATACTATTGGAACAGATATTTCCTCTTTCAGGAATTATCCTAAGTAAATATTTTAAAAAGAAGAAAAGCTGGAGTGTTTACTACCATACTGCGGCAAAATCACTGAGATAACACAAATACCAACTATGGGGCTGACACATTATTATGCATGACACATTAATTTCCTTGGCACAGCCATTAAAATCATATACCATAAATAATAAGGAAAAATGTTTATGACCACATTATATTTAAGAAGCATGTTGTAAAAATATTTTCTAATATCACAACTAAATTAAAATTTTACATACATCTGGTCAAGCATTGAAAGGGGAATGAAGAAAGGTTTGGTTCATGGTGATTTCTCTAATTGGTATTATTGTTGAATCTTTGCTATACAGATATATTTCAAACACACACACACACTGAAAGCACATGACAAAGGAGTCAGTCACAGATGACCATGGACCAGCTTCCAGATGTTGACAATACAAATGAACTTCTGAAAATGAATTTATTACTTATTTAACAGTTAATATGTTCAAACATAGACATGTGCATATACACACAGATTTACACATACCTATTACATATTATATATACATTATACATTATATATATTATATATACATTAAAGAGAGCATCATAGAAGTATATAAATGTCTAGGTGGTAAATACTTATTAAAAAAAAAAACTTTGCAGTTGAGAAAAGTGCCAGAGAATCACAGAATAGTACTTGGACCTCTCTTGATCATTTGAAGAGGCTAAGGTCTGATAAAATGGATATTTGATCACCAGATTCCAAGTTCTAAAGCTTCCTGGTCTGATTATCCATCTCACTGAGGCACTCCTTGCTTCTAGGTTACTTCAAGCAGAGGAAACCACTCCATTGAGGTGAGGCTGCTCAGTTTCAGGAACAAGTTTCCTGCTAGCTTGGCCCCAGTTAGCAGAGGACAGTGCCCACCCCTGAACACTGTACCCTGACACACACCTGCAGGACTGACCTGCAGCACATCCTCAGATGTTCTGCACTGTTTCTGGCTTTCAGCGTCCCTTCTATTGCACAGACTCTGTCTACTTGCAGTAGGAACCACTCCTTCTGCTGATCCCAAGAAAGTCCTTGAATTAACTCTGTGACTACAGATCTAGGAGGACCATTTGCCTGAACCAGGAGGATAGTTCAAATGAACAAGATGACATTTACATCTGGTTTCACATTACTAGAAGACTGAAAATATTTTAACACTTTCAAAAAAAATTTTTAAAACTAAATAAATTTAAAACCTAAACAAAAGCAATAAAGCAGCAGAAGGGATAAATACAAAGGTGATGGACTTTGATTTCAAAGCTAGAGTTCAAAAAAAATAGTTCTGAATGGTGATAGTTAATACCTAGTGCCAAGTCATCGTGATGGCTGCACTGTGTGCCCAAAGGATTATTCACATTCCTGACAATCTACTGGAAAAACACCCTGTTTTCTGCCCAAGATTCAAAGCCCCAACCCCTATATTTCTTTTTGTTTATAAAGAACTGTTCTTGACCAAACTTTATAACCAAGTAAAATAAACAAGGGCCCAGAAGCTTTTAAAGCAATGGTTTTCTTGATAGAGGAACCAGGAAGAGATTTAAAGCTAATAGAGTCTATTATGAAATCCATCACAGACCTGCATGAAATTCCCCAGGAAATGGACTCTCCCAAGCTGCACCATGATGCTTCAGGCAGGCTTGAGCTCCCAGCCAGATGAACCCACTTCAAGTGGAGAGTATCTATAAGCAACATGGGCTGGGTCATCTCAAAGTAAACACATCTTAGAAAGTGGTCCTGTTGGTGTAAAAAGTGTTGTATGTGAATACTTTATCTGCAGATAACATTTATGGTCTTGTCAAAGAGGAGGACAGGAAAACTGTGGACAGTAATATTTTTTTTGAAACTGTGGCAGTAATTTTTTTATATAAATAATGAACGCTATCAGCTGTGCAAACTGATATATGGAAAAGCCTTCAAAAATTCAAAATGTAACCTAATTCATTCCAGGGCCACCTTGCGTCTTTCTTCTCCATCAGAATCTATGTATGAATCATAGACTCTCATCCATAAGATATGAAGGTTGTAGAAGATGAAGGGAAAAAGAATTGCAAAATGACATGCTCAATTTAAAAAAATATTGTTTATAAGAAGCACTTTTGAGAACGTGTTAAAAGAAAACGCACATTTCATTGTTTGCGCCCAAAGAAGGCTGACTTAACACTAATTCATTAATGATAATTAAAAGTCTCCATTGGAACACATATTCATAAGCACCATTTCATAACAGAGAAACATTTCATTTTCTAAAAATAATGGGAATTTTTTTTCTTAAAGCAAATTGTTATGAGTCAAAAAGAAGATCATCTCCAGGAATATTTTTCCCCAAATAAGTCTAGTAACAAAAGAAGTTTATCAGCTGATCCTACCAATTTTGCAGCGATCCACACCAAAGGTCTCTGCAGGTATTCAGCGCTTGGCCCTGAATAAAACTGATGATGCATAAGTCAACAACATTCTCTGAAAATTCCTGTCTTCCAGGAATTTTAGCCTTCCCTAACAAGCACCCCCTTCCCACAAATGCCTTTGCATTTTGGAATGAAAGCCATGTGGTCTACCTGTCTATCTTAATTTCCCAGAGAGTTACTGAGAATTAAACTCTTGGAGCCCAGTCCACATTACCAGTCTCTACCTTGTGAGGACGGGTCTACTTTCTAAAAGATTTAACTGCTACAGGCACACCTGATTACACTCTGAGTGTCTCTGCTCCGAGTGGAGTTTATTAATCGGTACAGATCAGCGTGCAGCCTGGGACTAGGGAGGTTGCGGTGCTCATGTGTCAAATGAAGACATGTCCACTCCCCATTGGCATTGGGGCAACAACTGAGGACATGGAGGCTGGAGCAACCTGTTACTATTATTATCCCTAACATGACTGCGCTTACCTGGCTCTGGCCAGTGCTGGGGAACAAAGACATCTGTCTGATGATCCCTTCCTGCAGCTTAACCTTAGGGGCCACGTAGAGAAAACTGACATGCTTCTGGCCCCTCCTGCTTTGGAGGCTGAAGGTTGCAGCTGAATGACTGCAGCTGCCAGGGCAACCTCTCGGCATGCATCCCAGCAGCTCCTCACCTAAGCGCCTCTCCCCTGGCTCCCTGCCCTGGCCCACCGGTGATGGCCACAATCCTCTCCAGTGGTCACATTGCAGGGCAGCCCCCATGGAAACCCATTTGGAACTGCTCAAGCTCATACCAAAGAATGATGTTTTTAATACAGATTGTTCTTTTTAAATCCTTTACAAAAGCAGCTGTAATCAATCGTGCTGGGGGGCTCTGTAAAAAGCTGCCATTCGGAAGCCCTAATATTGATTCTTTTCCCTTTCACAGCTTTTAAGAAAACAATCCCATGCTAAGAAACTGTAATCAATTTTCCTAGACTTTGCTAAAATGAAACAGTATCTAAATTAAAATGTGTTTTTTAGAATTACATAAGAACCATAGCGGACATAAGAAACCCATCTGTTATCCCACTTTTCAAATTCAAGGGACAAAAATGTGTGTGTGTGTGTTTAAGTCAGTTCAGCACATTCAATAATTATTAAATACTGATTAAACCTCAGCAACTCTTGTAGGAGTTGTTTAGCAGGTGACACTGGCTTAAAGAGTGACAGGAAATCTGTCTTCATTTGAGAACTAGCATTTCCCAATTCTTAATTTGCAAGATAATATACTATTTTCTCTGGGCCTATTCTTAGAGAAAACTATCAATTCTAAGCCTGTGTTTATAGACATTTATGACTCCAAGTGGTCACATCCTGACCGAACTCCAAATACCAGAATATGCAAAGTCTTTTCACAGGAATTATAGTAGATATATTGTTCTGTCAGGTTCTCCTTTTCACACTAGGCCTCTTAGCAACGAAAGCATTTCAAAAGGCAAAAAGTCAATATTTAAAGCTACAACGTGCAGACAGAGCAATTTGGCATTTTCACTTAAAAATCATATTAAAAACCCTCAACAATGTCAACAGCCAATTTCCAGATTAGACACTATGGCAAAACACAACTTAATGTTCGTTATCGGTATTTCTGTTTAGAAGGAAAAAAATGGAAGGCTTTATTAAAATGCCATACATAAAATGAACACAGAACAGAAATCAAAGCTAACTGACAGCCCATAATACTTTCTGTCAGTGTGGAACATACCACGTGAACAAAATTAGATCTGACCAAATCCAAAAAGTTGGCAAGAGAAAAAAAAGAAAAAAAAAAAGAGAAGAAAGAAAATTGCTATTTGCTTTGCTCCCAAATAACAGTAATTTCAATTTCAAGGGAGTGAGCTACAATTTCTGTGGCAAATATCTGATATTCCTTCAGGTTTCACATTCCTGGTATGCAACAACCACAGGAGTTTACTGAAGGATGGGTGTACAATTTGCAAAATTTTTAGGTGGGAAGTTTAACTCTCTCTCCACACCTACCTCATCCCTCAAATTAGAGAAAGCCTTTACTTTTCTTTTTTTTTTTTTTTTAAACCAAACTAAATTAGTAAGAGCTCAGAGTAAAACTCCTTAACACTAGCTGATCAAGGGCCTCAACTGTTTTCAAGCCTTACCTCCTGGGGCTGTCACACAGGGGGAATTTCACAGCTTCACTGGCCCCAGGCAGCCTTTTTATCCCCAGCAAGTCATTTTAAGCAACATTTTTTTTTTTTCCAGCAAACAAATCTCTAGGCTTCATCTCTTCTATTGTAAAATTGTTGTGGCACAAAAGAACTAAAGCATTAAAGAAAAACCAGAATCAGCCTGGTCAACTCATTTCAATCCCATCCCTGTACTGGAATGCTTTTATTTGAATCAGGGCTGTCCAGTAAGATTTTCTGCAGTGAAGGTCATGTTCTACATCTGTGTTGTCCAAAATGGTACTCCACAGATGGT
Organism: Glaucomys volans; assembly: GCA_020662805.1. NCBI lineage: Eukaryota > Metazoa > Chordata > Mammalia > Rodentia > Sciuridae > Glaucomys > Glaucomys volans. The sequence continues at coordinate 662,583 of JAJEJO010000571.1, read as the reverse complement.
TATGGAGCAGTTGAAACGTAGCTAAGGCACTAGATCTTTCATTTTGTTTACTTTTAATTGTTCAAATAGTCACATGTGACGAGTGGCTACCGTTACTGAACAATGCATTTCTAGAGAGATTTCTTAAACTGTAGTTCAAAGCCTGAACACATCAAAGCCATCTACTCCCACTGGGCTAAGCCTCTCCTGGTTAAGATACTCTCTGCTTAAATAACTGCACATTAGCAGAAGTCAGTGCCTAACAACCTAATTGCCTTCTCCATCACAATTTCCCCTTGGCACTATATTCCTGGAAGAAAAATTAAGGAGTCTATGGAACTAGGCCATTTAGTGGCTATTTATTCAACAATTGGTATATGCTGAAATGTTCTATTATTTGTTTAAAAATAAAAGTTTTATGAATGGATAGACAAAAGTGTGGTATAGAGAATGGAATATTATTCGGTGACAAAAAGAAAGCAGTAGGAAGCCACCAAGAGACATGGAGGAAGAATGACTGCATCTTGCTAAGTCAAAGAAGCCAATCTGAACAGGCTTCTCTGTGATTCCTAGTTTAGGGCACTTTGAAAGCGGCAAACTCTTAGAGACACTGAAGACATCAGTAATTGCCAGGGGTTTAAGAAAAAAGAGTGAGGGATAAATAAGTGAAGCACGGAGGATTTCAGAGCACTGAAACTATTCTGTATGATACTATCGTGGTGAACACATAGCATTATGAATTTGTAAAACCACACAGAACCGTACAACATAAAGTATAAACCTTCAATTACAGACTGCAGCCTCTAACATATTAATATTGGTTCATTAATTGCAACAAATGTACAACCCTAATACAAGATGTATTTTTATGCAGTGATAGGGAAAAGGGAGCGGGGGTTCCTATGGAATATTTTATACCAACTGCTCAATTATCCTGTCAATATAAAGTTGCACAAAATGTCTAGTAATTATTATGAAACCAAATCCTTAGAGAGCTCCTTAGGCCCACCCACATATTCTACCCTGAGAAATGGGTCCTTCTACCCTAACAGTAGATTTTTGGCAAACTAGCACAGAAGACATGGGTTCCTGATTGCTAACAGGGTGTGTACCCAGGTGCCTCACCTTGGTGGCACTATACACAATTAGCATCAGCAAATAAATGATACATTTCCAGACTTCCAGAAGTTATTAGGTGGCCGATTTACAGTTTGATGGGTGATATGCATGCCCTGCCATTCATTCCTTCTTGCCCACGCGGCTACATCACACGGAAGAACATCACAGACGGGACAGTGCAGTCTGCTCTTGGAAAATGACTCACCTGTCTATGTCTTAAATAATGGGTTGCACTACTGTCCCCTCCACTTAGCCATCATAATTGCTGGAATGTTCTCTCATGCATCACTATACCGCAGGGAATAAAATGTCTATTAGCTCTTGTTTGAAAAAAAAAAACTAGAAAAAAATATTCTCTGGGGCAACTGGGAAATCTAAACATGGGATGGATATTAGAAAATATTATGGAATTACTAACTTTATTAGGTGAGACTGTATTGTCCTTAATTATAGGGAATGAATGCTAAAGTCTTCAGGGATGAAATACCCTCATAACCACATTAACTTTTTGGGTCTTGCTCTGCTCCCCAAGATGACCTTGGGCTTGTGATCCTTCTACCTCAGCCTCCTTAGTAGCTTGGATTACAGGTGTATAATGCTGCACTCAGCTCAACAGTAATCGGACAACCAACAAAAAATAATAAATTAAGAAAATCAAGGAAATACAGAAAAATTCCACAGATTATTACATATAGGTGAAGGATACAGTCCTATTTGAGAATTTTTCATTAAAAAGTGGGGGTGGGGGTGAATTCCAATTTAAAAATAATTTCAGGTAACGACAAAGCTGATCATAAGGCAAACAGTTCCACACTGATGGAACCAGAAAGCACTATTTCCATCCCAGGCAGAAGAGTGAGCTGAACTTGCAAAATTGTTGTGACACAAAAGAGCTAAAGCACTGAAGAGAAACCGGAAGAAGAGTAAGTGGAACCTCACCGAAATCGATGCCAGCCTGTATTTAATTAGGCTGAAATAAATGGGGCCCACAGAAGACTGCAAGGCATGCGTAGGGGGTCATCAGATAGTGGTCTAGAATAAAAGGTGGTTATGAACTTGATAAACTACATCACTAAAGGGAAAGGGTTTCTCTGAAGAAAGACAGGGGATACTATGGTTTGGATGGGTGTTCATGTGCTGCAGGGTTGGTCCCCAGTGTGGTGACGTGACACAAGAGGTCATGGAACCTTTAAGAATTGGGGCTTACTGGGAGATTCTTAGGTTACTGGGGGAGCTGCCCTCCAAAGAGTTTACAGTAGCTCTTGTGGAACCGCTGAGCTCTTGAGTAGAGCAAGGTCCTTATAAGAGCAAGACAACCCCTGGATTGCTCTCCAGCTTTCTGTTTGGCAATATTATCCCCCTACACTCCTCTCCCACACCAGACACATTCCATCACCACCATGAGGTCCTCACCAGAGACAGACTGCTGCTGGCACCATGCTTTTGAATCGCCACAACTGTGAATTAAAGAAAACTTTTTATTTATAAAGTCAGCCTGCCTCAGGTATTTCATTATAGTAACAAAACAGACTAACAAAGGGAAACACATGGTAACAGAAGCATCCTCAAAAAGTGAGAAAATAAATCCAGTGGAGCTAAGGTACCTCTTCATCAGAAATACATGTGGAACAAATACTCTGGGACCCTTTCAATGAACAAACAAAAAACTGACCCACAGAACAGAAACAATTTGTTTATGTGTGGTGTATAAATGGAGCTCATACATGTGTTCAAAGACTGAAGAAAGGAAATTGGAGGTAAGAATTACAGGCTGTGAGTGGCTTAGATATTAACACCAGGAAAAGACAGCTGTGCCTTCTTGAACAAGCGAGTAAGGGGAAGTTATTAAACACTTGTGTCAAAAGAACAGAATTCAAGAGCTGAGGGTATAGCTGAGTGCTCAGTGCTCAGTGATTGAGTGTGTGCTTAGTGTGTTTGAGGCCCAGGCTTCAGTTGCCAGTATGAAAAAGAAAGAGAGAGAGAGAGAGAGAGAGAGAGAGAGAGAGAAAGAGAGAAAGAAAGAATAATGGAATTCAGAATTCACTACCTCCACCCTCACCAACCCATTCAATTTAATTAAGAAATGGATAATAGCATCAATATCTAGATTATTCAAGTATTAAATATTAACATTAAAAAGACGATTTGAAAGTTCAATCTATACACTTAGGATTTATTTTTCTGCTGTTATACTTCAATAAAAAGTTGATTAAAATAAACAAACAAAGAGTAACGTCAGTCTTAGAAAACAAACCCCTTTTCCCTGGTCAGAAAGCACCCTCTTTAATACAGGAATGCAACGACATACATCTGCCACACATATACCAGGTGCATCTGGTGGTTCCTTTACAAACACACCCTTACATTTAAGCAAAGGCAGACGTCAATAGCCACTCAGGAAATATTTAGAAGGCTCTGCATCTTATAGGAGGCAAAGCAAATCCCCAGAGTTTCCATAAAGGAGAAAGGCTTAGATTTCTAGTTGTTTAGAACGTGCATGTAATGCAGTATAATTTCCATAGTTATTGGGTTTCCCAAGAAACACAGCACAAAATAAGAAGGGAGGTGTTAAATGTCTCTCTCACAGAACAAATACACTAGACTAGAGCCTCAAAACCTTCCCAGAAAGCTGTCAGATGACAGGAGAGATTCTGTCACAAGAGAATAAGATCCTACAGACTGGACAGACAACAGGCCTAGCCTGGTTACTATTCAGCTGGTGGAGCTTGTGCACCTGGGAACCACAGATAATCCACTCTTGTCTGGCTGCTGCTTGGGGGGAGGGGCAGTTGCTTTTGCAGGGCATCTTCAGGAGGCAATTTTGGTTTAGATTTGGAACAGTCAAATGCAGCTCTAGATAAATTCCTGATGGGACAGCTGTTGCTACAAACACTGGAATTTGAAAAACAACACAGGTAGGTATTCGTGCGGCTGATAGAGCGCAGGACTTTCCATGACTGGGATCTCCTTTCTCAAAGTCTCCTAGTGGCTTTGCCTTTAACTAACCCAGGGTCTTCCCCTGAAGATCTAGGCTGTGTCCAACCTTGCCAACTCCCCCTGTTTTAGACAGCTTTTCCACTGCTGTGACTAAAAGGACCCAATCAGAACAATCGTAGAGAAGGAAAATTTATTTGGGGGTTCACAGTTTCAAGGGTCTCAGTCCATAGACGGTAGGCTCCATTCCTTAGGGGCTCGAGTTGAGGCAGAACATCATGGAGGAGGAGTGTGGCGAAGGGAAGCAGCTCACATGACAATCAAGAAGCAGAGAGAGATTCCACACTCCAGATACAAAATATATACCCCACAGTCGTGCCTCCAATGAACCACTTCCTCTAGCCACACCCCACCTGCCTCCAGTTACCTCTCAGTTCATCCCATCAGGGATTAATCCACTGATTAGATTAGGGCTATGTCCCAGTCATTTCTCCTCTGAACATTTCTGCATTGTCTTACATATGAGCTTTTGAGGGGCACCTCATATGCAAACTATAACACCCCCTAACCAGAGGCCAGAGACTTGAGACCCCCTAGGCTAAAGATGCTTTCCACTCAGTATTCACGTAAGCCAAGAGTTAATTTGTTTATGCACTGAGCACCTACTATGTGCAGCTGGAAGAATGAGGACATAGGACATGCCAGAAGGGGTAACTAAAGAAGAATGGGAGAGGATACTTGATAGACGATCGTTTCCTCCACTTGGGGTGAATGCCTGGGATTCTTGTAACTTTTTCAGTCACTTGCCCCAAGTTAGGCAAGATGGCAGTTTAGAGATGCAGAGAAAAGAATCCAAGCTTAAGTCAATTCACCTGGACTCACACTCTGACGCTGAGTTTTTCTACCAGTAAAATGAGAAAATAATACCAATCCCCCAGATTTCATGTGAAGGTTAAAAGAGATGAAATGTGTGAAAGTTAATGTAAGCCCCCAAAGAAAAACAATGCAATTACTTATATTTGTGTAGATGCATTTGCTCTTAGGCAGGTAAGCCCTCTGTTAAGAAAGTGACTGTTCCTTGAATTCAAGCCACTTCGAGGGGAGTCATCAGACTTTTCAGTCTTTTCATAAATGATGATTCACTATTCCTGACATGAACAAAACCAAACCAACAAATGAAGCTGATCAGGACTGAAAGCAAAGGAGAAAGGTTCTGGCGCCAAGTAAAAACCCAACCCACCTTCATATAAACTGAATGAGGGGAGGAGCTCCTAGAAGCTGGAAAATGTTCAGTTCATGTTGTTAATGGCTTGCAGGAGTTGACCATTTGGCAATAAACACAGAAGACAAAACAGCAATCCTGAAGAAACGGACCATCCTGTGTGCACAGGTGAGAAATCTTCTAGAAACTGTGATATGGTGTCTGGGTGCTGAGTTCTGGGTTGATATCAACAATGCCATAACACAAGGCAGAACAAATCTTTGCTGTTTTTAGCAAATTAGCACCTTGGCTATGAGGAAATAGCTATTTGTCCCAGGGAAGCACAAAACATCCAATCGACCTGATAACTCAAGGCAACTTGGGGGACCCAGTCACCTCTCCCCTCTCCTCTTCCCAGCACCTGAGATGCCCCCAGAACCATGTGACAGGGGGTTCTGATATGACACAGAACACCTCCACAAAAGGCACAAGGCAGGAAGCATTGTCGCTGGCTGGCCTCAGTGATCCCCAGAGGTGGCCAGACATGTTTCCAAACCCAGAAAATATTTTCACAAAATGAAAGATTTTAGGTATTAACCATCTTCCCTTTTAATATACACCAATATTGTCCACCAGGGGCTCTAGAGTCAAACACCATTAAGAAAAAGATTTGTTCTGCAGCACCTCCTATGGGGTCTCCTTTCATTGTCCCAGGAAAAGTAGTAATAACACAAAACGAGGCCACCAAGGAAGATTTGGAAACAGAGTAGGGTGGCCTCCACCACCAGGAGGCTGCCTGAGCCAGCACGGATCCCCTTTAATAGAAGGATAAACAAACCCCAATTTACCTTCCTAACAACCCTCCCCTACTGGGAAAGCCAAGCCTTCAATTTACTTGTCCTCAGCTAAGACCTTTCCAGAAGGAAAAGGCTACCTGTGCAATAATAATAACCACCCCAGTGACTTGACAGAGCCAAGATCCAAAGGTGCTAATGATACTATCATCTCTCCCTCTGGGTTCCAAAAGTCACCAAGCTGACAAAGGCAGAGCTTTGTGACATTGGAAGTGTTCAAGGTACCGCCTTCAGGAGTTTTTATTATTTGTGACAGCTTTAGTTGGTGACAACAAGGTTTTCTTCCATTCAACACCAATTTGTTGCCAGGTTCCATGCTAGGCAAGCCAACAGGACGGGGTGCCCACCAACGAACAAATAATTAGAAAGCAATGAAGTGTGTTCTTTACTAGAAGACTAGGCACATTCTTGGGAAAACAGTCAACCAAGTTCCAAAACCACAAACACAGTCCTGATGGAATCGTATGACATTGCCATTTGATAAGTCAGAAATGTCAGCATTTTGTTATGATTTAGTGTGTACAGAAATTTTCATTTTTATTGCTTTGTTTTCACTGCAAGCTAAGTGCAGAGCAGTAGTATAGAAACAGTTCACCATGGCATCCTGCCCTTTCCATCCCTCCTCCCCAAACACACAAACTTGATTCCACCCCAGGACTTTACCCAGCTCTTCCTCTGGCTGAAATTCTTCCCTCAAGTCTCTTAAGTGGTCACTGCCGTCTCAAAATGTAGGACACAAACATGACCCCCCTCAAGGAGGCTTCTCCTGACCATCTGACCCATCACTCTATCCCAGCATCATTGAACAGAAATAGTTAGAGCCACATATGTAATATTAAAAAAACCAGTGAATATTAATTTAACAGAACAGTGGGTTTCACTGTGACCTACATGTACAAACATACAACATAATTACAACAACTTCACTCCCCAGTACAACCCCTTTCCATGCTTCTGCCTTCTCCAGGTCCACTTCCTCCATCCTACTGGTCTCCTTTCTATCTCTATTTCTCTTTTTCCTCTGTAGCTTCTGCACATGAGAGAAAATTCATGACTTTCAGTCCAGTGTAGTTTGCTTAATTCTCTAGTTCCACCACTTTCCTGCAAATGACATAATTTCATTCTTCTTTATGGTTCTATAAAACTCCATTGTGTATATACCACATTCTCTTTATCCATTCACCTGCTGACAGACACATAGGCTGCTTCCATAACTTAGCTATTGTGAATTGTGTCACAATAAACATGGAATGCAGGTATCTCTGAAGTATGCTGACTTTATTTCTTTTGAATAAATACCAAGGAGTGGTACAGTTAGATCATATGGTAATTACATTTTTAGTTTTTAAGGAATCTCCTTACTGATTTCCACAGTGCCTGTACTGATTTATATTCCCATCAACAGTATATAAGAGCTCATTTTCCCTTTGCATCCTTGCCAGCATTTATTGTTATTTGTATTTTTGATGATTGTCACTCTGATTAGAGATGGAATCTCAGTGTAGTTTTGATGTGCCATTTCTTGATGGGTAGAGATGTTGAAAATTTTTTCACATAACTATTGGTCACTTGTATTTCTTTGGAGAAATGTCTGTTTAATTCACTTACCCAAAACATTTTGTGTTTTGATGTTCAGTTTCTTGAGTTCTTTACTTTTTCTAGATATTAATTCTGTTTCAGAAGAGTAGCCAGCAAGACTTTCTCTCGTCCTGTAAGTTTTCTCTTCATCTGTTAAAACTGTTTGCTGTGCAGAAGCTGTTTAATTTGATGCCATCTCATTTATTAATTCTTGGTATTATTTCCTGAGCCTACTAAGGAGTCCTATTGAAGAAGTCACTGACTACACATATGTTGGAGTATTAATCTTTGGTTTTCTTCTAACAGTTGTAAATCTTTTGGTCTTATTCCTAGGTCTCTGATCCATTTTGAGTTGACTTTTGTGCAGAGTGAGAGAGAGAGGGATCTAGTTTCATTCTTCTACATAGGGATATCCAGTTTACCAGCACCACTTGTTAAAGAAGGTATCTTTTCTACCAGGTAAAGTTTTGGCACCTTTGTCCAGAATCAGAAGACCTGTAGCTATGTAGGTTTGTCTCTGTCTTCTATTCTGTTCCATTGGTCTATATGCCTACTCTTATGACAGTATCAAGTTGCTATTGTTACTGTGATATAATTTGAAGTTAGGTATTGTGATGCCTCCAGCTGCTTCACTCTTTTTTTGCTTAGAACTGCTTTTTCTGTAATGGGTCTTTCGTTCTTCCACATGAATTTCTGGATTTTTTTTTTTCTAATTCTAAGAATATCACTGGTATTTTGATGGGGTCTGCACTGAATCTGTAGATCACTTTTGGTACTATGGCCATTTTAACAATATGAATTCTGCCTATCCATGAACATTGGAGGTCTTTCCATTTTTGGGGGTCTTCTTTGAGTTCTTTTCTCAGCATTCCGTAATTTTTCCTTGTTGTGGTAAAATACACATGATGAAATTCAGCATTTTAATCAATTTTAAGCGCACAGTTCAGTGGCATTTAGGCCATTTACACTGCTGTGCAACCACTACCACTGTTTATCTGCTAGACCTTTGTTTCATCTTAAACTGAACTCTGACCCACTAATCAATCCATATTCTCTTTCCCCAGCCCCTGCTTTCTGCCTCTTATGAATTTGACTAGTCCAGGTACCTTGTATAAATACAATAATATCTCTTCTTTCCTTTTGTGTCTAATTTATATCACTTAGCAGCCATTTTTAACACAGATTAAGTTTCTTTTATTCAAAATGCTGGGGTCACAAGTGTTTAGAATTTTTTTGGATTTTGGAATATTTGCATATACATAATAACATAGCTATCCTGAGAGAGGACCCAAATCTAAACATGAAATTCATTTATGTCTTAAATGCACCTTAAATACATAGCCTGGCGGTGATTTTATACAATATTTTTAATAGCTTTGTGCACGACACTAAGTTTCATGGTATGGAATTTTCCACTTGTGACATCATAACTAGCCACAAAAAAAAAAATTCCAGATTTTGGAGCATTTCAAATTTTTTGGATTAGGAATGCACAATGTATAATGTGTTCTATTTAATCCAATATATAAAAATTTACTTTAAATATAACCACTGTAAAAATTAATAAATTATTTTATATTCTCTTTTCATACTAAGTCTCTGAATTGCAGTGTGTATTTCGTACTTACTGCATTCTGCAATATGGCCTGGCCACATTTCAAGTGCTCAATGAACACATGTGGCCAGTGGCCGTCACAGTGGACAGCACAGGTCTGTCATGGTACTGTTTTATTTTTTCATTTGCCTTTCTCTACCTGAAACTGTTTTCTTCTTTATAAGTCTGCATACTTTTCTATCTCAGCATAATACAAATTCTCAAGGGCAGGACCTGGGTCTATTTTATAATTTATAATTACATAAATATTTCTAGACAAATATTTTAAAGCAAATACTTTTGGAAATGGAAAGATCTGTTTCCAAAATACCACACTATCTGGAAAGATCCTGTACTATCTGGAAAGAAACATCACTGGAGACACTGGTCATCTTTCCCTTTGTACAGGAAGACCAAATGGAAGTTGGGGGTAGGACTTAAAAGCTCATCTCAGAAATACTTCACCACCTACTAGCTGTGGGACGTCTCTGAAGCTCAGGTTCCTCATCTATAAAATAGGGATGACAGTAATGGTGGTTACCTCACAGAGCTGCCAAAAATATCAATTAACATTCATGAAGCACTTTGAACTGTATAGTAAGTGCCCTATACAGTTACTGGATTAATAAATCACACTATGGTCTTCTGTTGCCCTTTCTGGACCAACTTTATACAGTTCCAAGTGACTCTTCCCTTTGCATGGTCCATCTGTACAACAGTGTCGAAATTCCAACTCCTGTGAGGGCACACTCGCTCACACACACACCCCTGCTCCCAGAACTCACAGCCCCACCACCTCCAGGAGCCATCTAAACTCCTCAGCAGGGTGAGCAAGAAGCAAAAGGCAAAGTGAGTGGCCTCTGATAAGACACTCAGTTTCCCATGCAGGTCGTCATCTGTAAAATGGAATAACAGTACAAACCACTATCTGGATTGCTGAAAAAATTAATGAATTAATACATATCGGGCTCGTTTTATGATACCTACCCACATGGTAAGCACTCAATAAATATCATCTAGTGTTATTACAAGGCTCTCCACAACTAGACTCCAACTTCGATAGCTTCATTTTAATTCATTAAGCAATTTTTTTAAGTGCCAACTATGTACTAGGCACTGTGTCTGCATGGCTCTTGCTCTTTCAGGAGCTCACAGTAAGGTCAAGAGACAGAAGTCAGCAAAAATCCAGGAGGAAGACACTCTATTATACCCAAGAACCTAACTTAGTTTCAGGCACAGCTGGGGGTTGCATTTAGAAAAAGAATTTCATGGAAGAAAAGTGTATTTTAGCTGAGAGTGTCCAAAGAAGGAAGGCCGAGTGAGTATGAAAGAACATTCTACCCTTCTTGTCCAAGCATCAACCACAAAACTTCTCACCCTGCCCCAACACCCAGTGACTTCTCATCACTCTTCACACCTCTGGCTTGCATTGGTCTGATTTACATCTGCCTAATCCCAAATAGTTGGAGAGTTCCCCAATCACCCATTTCCCTACCACAAAGCAGGAAGAGGGGGTGGGGAAACTTATGAATGAATTCACTTTTCCCCTAGTTTCTGCTAGGAGTAAAGATCCCCATTTTCAAAATGGTGGCTTAGACTTGGACGTACTAACCAGCTCCTGCATGGGCTTCAGCAGACCCTTTACAGTATCTAATCAGATCACATTTGACAGACCTGCAGATACAGGAAAGGATGGCATTACTAATCTTGTCTCTGTGGTATTTATTTCTCCCTACCAACCTAGCACTCCAAGCAAAAGCTTCACCTCCAGATTTTCCCTTTGGCAGGGGACTGCCTCTTTGACCCACATACATCACCCTCCCCACCTGCTACCCTGCCTATCTAGCTAACACAGAGAGAACTTTGGGGCTCCACAACCCGGCTTCAATATGACCACTTTAGCAACTAGATAGTCATTTAGCATCTCTGAATGGTTATGTCTTAAAGCCCCACTATGAGGAACAAATTCATTCAAACCATCTTCCCCCTTTGCTCAAGCCAACTATTTGTGTTGGCCAACCATTTCACTCATTATAGTTCACATTTCACTTTCAACCCCCCACAAGATGTGTTCTTTCACCAACAGATGTGCCAAGGGTAATTAAGAAACTCTGAGGGACAGAGGAACAACCTGCAAGCTTTACCAGAGACTGAGGGTTTACCTGGCCCATAGCTCATATAACTTTTTAACACAAAGCAACACAAATTGAGACAATTCTTTAAGTTTATTGACACTAAAAAATAAGAACAAGCTTTACTGCCATACACTTGGAATAGAGCCAGTAATAAAGTCTCTCTAAGTAAGTGTGAGGAACATACGTGGACCATCTAGTGTATGGCAGGTCTGGGTTCAAATGATAGCAAAGCCAGGCGCAGTGGCACATGCCTGTAATCCCAGTTGCTGAGGCAGGAGGATAGAGTTCAAAGCCAGCCTCAGCAACAGTGAGGTGCTAAGCAACTTAGAGACCCTGTCTCTAAATAAAATAAAAAATAAAGCTGGGGATGTGGCTCAGTGATTGAGTGTCCCTGAGTTCAATCCCTGGTACCCACTCCCACTCCCCCCAAAAATGGTAGCAGCATTTCATATGAGCTTTCTCTTCTAAAAAGTGTGAATAATATCACTGTCCTATACAGTGGTTATAAAGGCCACCAGCTTCTAAGGTGGCTAACAGTGCCTAGCACCTAACAGTTACTCTATTGATGTAATTTCTACTCCACTTCTCAGAATATGGGTAATGAGGCTTTAATGGTAGAAGGAAGTTCAAAAAATTAATCTATGACAACTAAATTGTTCTTATGAATTTTTACTCAGATTAAAGGTGGCAGAACATGCCAATATTTAAAACTTTTATAATAAGATGTCACTTTCTCTTCAAACTGCAATTGTGAGATCAGAATTCTTCCCTATCTTTTCGCTACCAGAATTCTTAAAGTTGGGCTTTGATGGCGTTTGAATAGAAACTATCAGAAACTAAGTCATGAGAGCTTACTAATAAATTATCACGCATGAACTTTAGAAAATAGAGATATACTTGAACACACACACACAAATAGAGTCCTCCCTCAACATAAATGCTTAAAAAGAGATTAAAAAATAAAAATTTCAGTCAGAATGATTAATTTAAAAAAAGACCACCAATCTCAGAAAACATATTTGGGGTATATATACTTAGTAGTTACATTTTACACAAAACCAGTAATTACGATAGTTTGAGCTTCTTTAGATATGTAAAATATGCCCAATTAAAATCTGTGATGGTTCACATTTCACTTTTTTCCCCAACTAGGCTGAGTACAGTGTTTGCAAATCCTTGCACAATATTACTTACCACGCTAATGAATTAGTTACAGTGTTTGCTTCCAGAGTTATCATAGCATTAATGGTTTTATAGCTCCATAGCATTAAGATGAATTAAACACTCATAAATAATCAAGAAATATTTAAAGCCTGTGAGAAGTTTAAGTATTTAAGTTCATAAATTTACCAAAGTCAACTCCAGTGTTCTTATGTGAAATGCACTTTGAAGTTACAAATCCCCCCCCCTTTTTTTTTAAGAAACACATCTAAGAAGTCCAGAATAAAGTCAGCCAACAAGTGTAATAATCATGGAAAAACCACCAGATATTTCACTGAGCCAGGCAGTGCAGACCAGGCAGGGGTCATCATCACCAAGTTTACAGATGGGAAAAGGACTACAAGTAGGTCCTGCCCAAGATCACACAGCTGAGAGGAAACCTGAGAGGCAGAGGAGGAAGGCTGGAGCCCACTCTTCTGTGAGCATGCCCACTGCATTTTTCAAGAGCAGTATCAATTTCCTATGGGGTAATGACATCAGCTGTCAGCTGGTTGCAGAACTCCAACTTCAGGACTTCCTGGACACTGACTACTGCCTATTCCCGGTGCCCCCCATTTCCCACCTCGAAGGGGGAACACCATTATAATGAAATTGTATTCAATCAGTTTGTTCACTGCAGTTAACTATGCAGCCTTTCTAATCAGACATTCGAGAGCTTGTGGAGGGAATGCAGTGCTTCTCAGTCTAAGTGTGAGGTACAAGACTGGTGTCAAGGAACACTGAGAGAGCTACAAAAGCAACATGCTCAGCACAGTAGTTACTGAAACAACTGCTGCGGGGTCCCAGATTGTCAATTCTCTGTCCTCTAACCTTGTCTCTATCCTAATACAAGACCATATAGACATGTAGTATAGGAGTTATGAATGTTAAACACTACTTATCCAAAGCCCGATTAAGCTAAGACTCAACCTGAATTCATTGCTACAGCACAGGGAAACAAAGAAGATTCTTTTCAGTAGATGATCCTCTAAGACCTGTAGATACCTTCAAAATCAAAAATGAAGTCAAATTCAGGATGGTTTCAGGGACCACTTCTGATGAAACTTCTACCTCTAGAAAAGAATTGTGAGGCATTTAAAGTTTTTTTTAAAATGGATGGACAAATGGCAAATATGGCCTGTCTTATTCATACCTAACCCAGAGATACCCCATCTCTAAAACAAGCTTCAGAAACAACAGTTTAGTATAATCACTTATTTTCATTTGGAGATAATAAACTAAAATACTTGATACACTTCACGCCTTTAGTTCACATGTTAACATACTGCAATGTTCCCCCAAATTCCTTTCCTTGGTGTACAATTTTTTTCAAGAAAAACACTCCTGGCAAGAAGGGATATCCCACTGCTAACTTATCAGTTTATGGAGCAGAGTCAAGAGGTGCAGAGACTGACTACCTGCAATAGTGGAATATTTGGTTTTCTGAACCAGCCCAAAGTCCAACTCCCAACACAATGGGGCAAGGAGCTTTGCTTTAGCACAGCCAGGGCAGGCTCCATTACTTCCCTATGACAGGTAGTAAAACTTGTAGGGTGAACCACAGAAAAATATCTGGAATCTCAGGGCATTTCCTTGGAAAGTTTTATTTTAAGTCAGATACTGAAAGTCCAGGGCGTATAAGGAAATCATCCTAGGTCCACTCACCAATCACAGAGCTCTCTTCACACTTTACTTTAGAAACTCTCACAAAAGAAGTTCCATTAAATTAGAGGTCCTTTACCTCTCTGTGTGAGGCTGCACGGCATGCAACCAACACAGCGCTATGCTCAGGGGGCTGAAGTCTAGACAAGCAAAATGCTTGCAAAAAATCTTTTAGGTACTGATTACCTTCCAAAAAAAAGTTCCAAATGCCCTAGTGAAATTGCAATCACCTTCAGACATCTTCTTGCAAAGTTAAATGGACTAAAATGCTTCTGATGGCTTCTTCCCAGGAGCAGAGCCTCTGTGCCCATGGCCACAACACCTCCCTGACCTTCCCCCACCACTGAAGGTACAGGTGGTGGACACATCCATTTTGAATCAAAGAAATGGCCTCTATCATTTAACAATAAAACTCAAATGTAACCTTCTCACCAATACAACTAGGGACATCTGTCTCTTTCCAAGGGTATAATTACCAAGCCACCAAGCTACAAGGCTATGCCTGAGCCTGGGAACAGAAGAAATAGCTAAGATGCGGGCACAGCCTGGCAAAAGTGCCTCCAGAATCTAGGCCTGTAGCTTGGTAATTGGCAGTTAACTGGCTGTAGGGCCTGTTGGTCTGTAATGACAGAGGGTAGCTATCAGTGGCTCACAGCTAAATACGGCAAATGCCCTCACCCAACATGTAGGGAGGGCACAGAAGTATAACCCTCAATTCAACAGTGCCTTTATAGACACAGGGCCTGTCAGCTGGCACAGAGCAGGAGTCAACATGTACTTAAGTTCACAACACAATTTTAGCACTGTTGCACATCAAATCTAATACAAAGATCTAAAGAGTTGATGGCTCCTGAGTCAGATTTCCATGACTGTAACAAATACCTGAGATAAATCAACTGAAAAAGCAGAGAGGTTTATTTTGGCTCTTATTTTGGGAAGTTTCAGTCCATGATCAGTTAACCCCATTATCTCTGGGCCTGTGGAGAGGCAGCATATCACAGTAGGGTGCACATGATGGAGCACGCTGTTCACCTCAGGGTGTCAGGGAAGCAAAGAAAGCAGAAGAGGAAGAGCAGGGTTCCAATATCCTCTAAGGCCATGCCCCTATGACCTACCTAACTTGTGCCCACTAGGGTCCACTTCCTTAAGTTCCATTATCTCCCATAAGAGACCAAAATGTAACACATGGACCTTTGGGAGACATTTCAGATCTACACTCTAGCAGTCTCCTTATGAATTAGATAGATCTTTTAACCAAAATGTATTAAGTATGATTTTAGTACCTCCACCCCAGCTTTGAGAGCTGCTTATAAGAGAGGTTCTCAAGGTGGGGTCTCTGGGCCAGCAGCATCAGCCACAGTTGGACACTTATTTAGGAATATGAATTCTTAGCCCCCATCTCAAACACACTGAATCAAAAACTAGGGATTGGGCCTGAGACATCCTGAAGTTGAAGGAGCACTGGCTTAGAAGTCCAAGAAAGAAGACATAAAAATAGAACAGTGCAATGTACCTAAAGAAAATAGGGGGACGTGGAGAACACTCAGCTTCAGTAGCAAAGGGCAGGAGGGGATGTTAAAGATGAGATGGAGGAGTTGGGATCTCATGAAAATCAAAGGGAGATCAGTAGAGGAAACAGGTCAGAGGTTGGGAGGAGGGGAAGGAGGGGAAGTGCTGGCTAGTGATATTGGCCCAAAGACATTGTCACACTGTGTTCATATACAACTATGTAACAACAAATCCCATCATCATGTACAACTATAATGCACCAAAAACATGTGGAAAGAAAAAAAGAATAAGAAATAAAAATGGAAGTTGGACAGATGGCAGGAAATTCAAGCTACCTAGGGCCAGCCTAGAAGGCCCAGATGATCTAACTAGAAATTGGGAGTCTCAAAAGTTGTGGAGGAGTTAGAAGGTTGTGTTAGAAGAGCTAGGGAAACTAGATGGAAAGGCTATCAGGCAAGTCGACCCGGAGCAAGATGATAGGACACAGACAAGGGAGAGGTTTATAAGGTTTTAGAACTGGAATCGGCAACAAGTCTTGGCACCAGACACACTGCCCTGATGCTGTTCACAGGGACATTAACAGAAAAGGTAAACTGACAGAGCTGCAGTTGGTGTCTGGGTAACAATAGGCATCTAGGGAAAACGTGTGTCAGGTGGTCGGGATAGTAACTGGAGAGAAAGGAGCACAGAGTCAAACAAGCAAGCAAATTCAGGGTTACATGTGTGCGAAAATGAGTCAGAAGCCACCAAAGAAGTGAGGTGATATTGCCAAGGGGAAATTATTGAGGAGAAAATAAAAGGAAGAGAATTCCACTGTGAACATGTTCGCTCTCATAGTCACTCATGTCTCACTAAATGAAACGTGGCCTCCAAGGAGAACCATCCAACTCTCCAAACAGGATGTGGAATTTAGATTACCCTAAATTACCAATTCTGGCAGTTAAGACAAAGTTTTGATATCATTGTTTTGTTGATTAGAAGGAATGTGTTAAGAATGAGGAGTCTACAGAAGAGGAGAAAATGCAAAAGGACCCAGTTATTCCAGTGCCGTGGAGCCTCTCCCTGTGCTCATACTCCTAGATTGACCATGACCCACAGGGAGTGCTGTCCATGCCAGCTCCCTGCTATCCTCACTCCCAAGATGACCATGGCCTTCAGAAATCCTGCCACAGACAAATAGGAGAGACAGGCCTCAGGAATATGCCACCTCTTTCCATCTGTATGTCATTAAAAGGTGTGCACAGAAATAGACCCACATACATATAGTCAACTGAAAGAAAGGCAAAGGCAATATAATAAGAGAAAAAATTCCTTTCAAGAAATGGTGCCAAGTCACTGGACATCTACATACAAAAACATGAAACAGAAGAGTCTATATGCGGGCCCTACATCCTTTATAAAAATTAACTCAGGATGGATCGTGGACTTGCATGCACAAGGCAAAGCTATAAAACTTCTAGAAGATGAATGTAAGAGAAAATCAAAAAGACCTTGGGTATAGCAATGACTTTCAATATACAACACCAAAAGTGTGATCCTGGAAAGAAATAATTGATAAGCTAGACTTCATTAAAATTAAAAACTACTCTAAAAGACAGTGTCAAGAGAATGAGGAGATAAGACAGACTAAGAGAAAATAGTTGCAGAAGTCAGAGCTCTTAAAGGACTGTAATCCAAAGACTGTGTAGCAAGTGCCCTGTCCTGCCACCTGATGGGGTCACCCACCACTCTGTTGCTAACTGGTATTTATTGGCCTCCACCTCATCTGTTCTCCCTTTCCCAACCCTCTGAGCTTTGTTCTCAGCTGGATTCTTTCACTACAGGAACCCAAATGTTTCTCACAATAATGTGCCTCAAATTGAGGGGAGTAACTGGAGAACGGGTTTGGTAAGGAACAAATTTGTTTTTTCAAAATGGTAAGGACATCTTCATTAAATTTATCGAGGGATGTCACTCTGTTGGGCCATCTAAGAAGCAAAAAATAAACAACAGCTGTGTCAAGTGGCCTGTGCGTAACAGGTATCTGTAGGATAAACTCAGTCAAGGCCTCACCACACACCCTGTACCATGAGGCTGCAGTGAGATCCCCCTCCCCTGGGCCCTTGGGGAATCTGTTGCTTATTTATACAAAGTTCCAAACTGCGCAGGCCCCGGGGGATGATGCTACAATGAGAAAGGCACTCTGGTTGCTTATTTCTCCTCTCACCAGCTCTGTCTGTCAGGAGTAGCAGTCTTCATGTCTTCTCTATGTAATTAGTCATACGTACAGTTTTGAACCTAGACAAAAATCCCCCATGCTTGAGCAAAACCATACTGGGCACACTTACATGAACAAGGAAACATACTGCAAGCTGGAGGTGAGAAACACACCTCTGGCTGGCTAGCTATGTTTTTCTGCCAATGTGTGGGACCTCTTTGGTTCAGCTTGAAAAGACAATTTCTCCTTCTTTAGACCAGGGGGCTTCTCTCCTGGCATGTAGAGATAGTTTTAAAGGCTCCATGAACCCCATTATACCCACAAACACACACACACACAATTACATACACATGTGTGTGTGTATATATGTATGTGTGTGTATATATTTTATTTTTTAAATCAAGTGTGTGTATATATATATATATATATATACACACACACACACACATATGTATATATAACTTCCCTCAGATTCCCAAATGGGTTTATGATCCAAAAGTCACATAAATATATCTATACTAAGTTCTACTGGGAAATCCAGAAAAACTCTCTCTCTCACTTAAAAGTCAAGCCCTAAAATCACATTACTGGTAAAACCACAGCCTTAGAAACATAAAATCCATCCCTTCCTAACCAAACATTTATCATGCATTTTATTATGCTCCAGCAACTATCATAAGTATTAATATAAGACAATTTAATAAAATAATCCAGTTACCCACCTCATATGGAACAATTAACTCAGAACTTAAACATTTTCTTTTTTAAAAGCTGTGAAATAGATATGATTATCCATGTTTTATAAAGCAGACTTTACAAAGTTAAAAAAATTTTTTTTTCAGGGTCATAGTTGTGCTAACCTGGTCTTCTGATGGGAAAAATCATAGCAACATTCTATAAAATATACTAGTTTTTAAAGATACCATTGGAAGGTAGAGCCAGACTTTAGATTACATGGGAAGAGGGAGTAGGTGGCAGGAGGTGGGGATGGGGGGCCTGTGGACACGGTTTGTTAGGGAGGTTATTTAGGAAGTTCTAAAATTAGATCATGATGATGATTGTAAACCTCCAAATACACTGCAATCCATTGAATTATATATTTTAGATGGATGAATCTTATGTTGTATGAATTACATCTCCATAAAGCTGTGAAAAAATCAATTGAATATTGGGGGGGTAATAAACTTTTGTTATTTTGGTGAAAATACTGAAAGAATAAATGAATACCGCCGGGGGCAATGGCGCACGCCTGTAATCCCAGCACTTGGGAGGCTGAGGCAGGAGGATCGAGAGTTCAAAGCCAGCCTCAGCAACTTAGTGAGGCCCTAAGGAAATCAGTGAGACCCTGTCTCTAAATAAAATACAAAATAGGGCTGGGGATGTGACTCACTGGTGGAGTGCCCCTGCGTTCAATCCCCAATACAAAAAAATAAAATAAAATAAAAATAAAAATAAGAACAAATGAATACCAACTCAAAAACTAACTTTTGGTCTAGATGTTTTGTCTCTCCAAGTATTTATGGTATGTTTCGCATTAGAATGGTCAATGGTACCTGGAAGAGACAAGTCAGATTACTATTCCTGGATTGATTCTGACTTGGTTAGAATTCTGCTGAAGAACTCTTGAGCTTCACTTAGTTCCCTGACAATACAATGGGGATTATAATACTTTCCTGTATTCTATAACTCAAAGAGGTATAAAGAAAATCAAATAAAAAAAACTTAAAACTCAGGTTTAATCACTAAATCATTACTGGTCATTCCATTTAGTCCAAAAGTGGAGGGAGGCAAAATTGACTAGAGGCCAAATCTGGAATGTGGCTACCTAAAACAGCATGCAGTAGACTCATGAACAAAGCAAATCAAATTTCTTTAAACTGTATTTTCAGAAATCTTCAGCGGCTTCCTGTGACTTATTTTATTAAACCCCAATAACTCTGCCTGGCCCCACGATCCAACCTCATTCCCCACCTTTTACCAACTGATGACCTCCATAAGGTGGGTCATACCCTTCACTGTCCCACACTCGGCTCCATCTTCCAGTGCATGGAGAGTCTCTGGCACTCCTTCCTTTCTCCCTCTGGATAACTCCTCCAGGCTCCACCTCTAGTTTCCCCTCCTTTTTGGCCTTTCAGCCTTGACTTTCCTCTCTCATGCTATCATATTCTGCCTAGTCCCTGTTGATCCTTGTGACCAATATGGCAACCTCGGTTCCACCAGGACTTCTTGTGGAGATTCTACTTGGCAAGTCCCCAGATGAGAACTGATTCTAAGTGGGTGACTTAGTCATTAAGTGACTGTGGAGAGATTTACTCCCTCATTCAAGTAAGTCATGCAAAACAGTTAAAAAATGGGCTAGTTCTACCAGGTGCCATCTGTGAAATAATCTGGAAATGATATGTGACTTTTAAAATGATGTCTAACATAAGAGATGTTCATTGAGGTGCTTTACTAATGTAAGTCACTTAGTTCACTGTCACACAGTCACAGTGAAAAGAACTGGGCCTCCAACATTTTGATTCATTAAAATGTTTTGAAAGTGGATATTGATTTAGGTGGACTTTTTCCATTTAACAATCACATTTGTCCATTCAATAAAGTATTTCTTAGTACTTACTAGATGTCAGGAATTTAGTCACAGAACCCCAAGCCATGATCAGCAGGTGAGATTCAGAAATTCTTCATTGTTATCTCAAACTTGCAAGGATTTCCGCCATACGTGTCAAAGTGCAACTGAGGACAACCACCAACTCGCACGCCTACACAGGTAATATACCTGTCAATGAAGGCCTGTTGGCTGCTTATCATGAAGCCACCAACAGCCACTTCCTCTGCTTAAGCTTCCATCCTGGTTGCCCCAGTCTCGAGACAGAATCACAAATCCCCTTCTCTTTTTCCAAGAACCATGGCAAATCCAGCTCCTTTCTCCTCACCCCATCTCCACCCACCAGAAAAGCATGTCCGAACCCTAGCAAACTCTCTCTAAATGACACAGAGCTCTGCCATCCATACACTTGTAATCTTCTCAACCACCAAGAATAGAATGGCTTCTTCTCTCAAACAGGTTCATGCAATTAGAGCCGCTCTAACTACTCATGTGGGTCAATTACAGGCTTTCTTTACAAAGTACACTGAATGGAGACATGGTTTTAGCACACCCTAACATCAGTCCTCAGGATCAGTTCAATGCACTTGTGCTCCTCCTGTACTTATGTACCTTCTTTAAAAACACCCTCAGCTTGGCACTGGAGGCCCCTCCTGCCGTGCAGCAGAGTTATGATGTTCTTGGGCCTAGGACAGCCATCGGAGAGAAAAAAATATTTTGCTCAGCAAGAAACAGCACCTTTCTTATATAAAGACACAGGACAAAATATTTAATCAATAAAATCCTAAAATTGTATGGTGGGGATCAAAAAAGCAAAGAAAAGGAATCATTTCCATATTTATTTTTTCTTTTAAACAGAATAAAACATCTTCTTAAAAGCTCACATGTAGATAATGAAGGTTGGGAAATAGGCAAAAACATTACAAAAATAATCCAAACCATAAACATTCTAGTCAAGCCAGACTCTTGAATAGACCAGTGAATCACATTTGAATACATGTATATGCATAGTATTCTGAGTATTTACTCCAAACAAACTATATTTTAATGTCAGGCTGAGAAGAAGTTGAAAGGTGTGGCTTTTGGTAAATTTAACAATCTATTATAATTCAGGCTGGAAACAGACTCTTAGACTAAAAAAAAAATTTACATTATCTCAAATCTTCCCTGCAGCAGGCAAAGAAGTTTTTAAATATATGAATTTATACACGTGCTTCAACTTGCAGGGGCAATAAAAGGAGTTTGAAAGATGAACAAAGGAAAGACACCAGAGTAGAAAATATTATATTTGAAAAGTAGATTTTATCTGGAGTAATTGAAAAGTGGCTCCATTTTCGGAAATCTTTCAAAATCATGATGTATCACACCCTGAATGGAAAAACTTTAAATCTAGCGCAGCTTATTATTCCACCAATGACATATAGTTTGCGTTTAAATGCCTGTCTACTTCCCCTTGATGGGTATTTATTATCTATGCATTTCTACCTGGTGGCTTCCAGCAGCTACTGGAATCATTCTTGTTGCACTGTAAACATGATCAAATGCTAAGAGAAATAAAGAAGACAAAAGAGCGATGGCACTTCACACTCTGTCTCTCACTCAGTAACTATTGGTTAATTGATTAGAGTTGGAACTAAACAAAACAAAGGATTCCTAATTTGCCCAAATCTAGCCAAGTGCCATACCAGCTACTTTTAAGGGATGCTAACTGAATGCCACGGGCTCCCATCATCCTAATAGTCCAAGAAAGGAGACAAAACAAAGTCTGCATAGCTGATCAGCTTTGCATCATTCATTCAACTGTCCATCCAAATATGTGGGTACCTCTCATGTGTCAGGTGCTAAGTTGGGAGGTGAAAATACAATAATGGAAAACTGGAGAAACCAGCTCTATTAAACCAGAGCTTGGTTTAATGAGACAATCAAGTGACACAAAAATAAACTGCAGAAAAAAAAAAAAAAGTGCGTGCAAGAAGAGTGGAGTGGGGTTGTGAGTCTAGGCACTGGGCAGGCAGGTAAGGTGGGTCAGAAAGACCATGACTTTGGCCTGAAGGATAATTAGGCCTCATCAGAAAGAAGGGTGGGAAGGAAGAGGAGCAAGAGAAAGGAAGGGTTCTGTGCAGAAATAGTAGCTTATGCAAAGGTCCCTACAGGGGAGGAAGCTGGGCCCACAGGGAAGAGGTAAAGCAGCCTGTGCCAAGGCAGCGAGTCATGGGTAAGAGGACAGAGCAGGCAGCAGCCAGACCTGCAGCCCTGCCTGAAGGTTTGTCCTTATTTTAATCTGAAAAAGAAGAAAAACAAAACAAAAAAGGTTTCTCTGGAATAAAAGAAAGTGGACTGGATCCCAGATCAGACATCCTGAACCTGAGTCCCAAGCACCAGTCCAGCGACCCCCCTCCCCCGGGGCAGTGGCATCCCAGGGCTGATCTCTGTCCCCAGGGGATCAATACATGGTGACAGCACCTATCTCAGACGTGGATGTGAGGAATGAACTTAATACAGGAGTGAAATTGCTTTGTAAAAACAAAGTGTTCAGCAAATAAACAGCATTGTAAGATTAGAGATTTTTTTTAAACTAAATGCTGAAACATAAACCATGACCTGCTTAAAACCTTTTTACCTTTTAAAATCAAAGACAAATTAAGAAATGTGCCAAAAGATATAATAGTTTTTAAAGTGTATCCTAATACTTTAGCCCTTGACAATCACTGAAGGAAATGATATTCACAAAAGTCAAGACTTTACAAAGTTTTATAGTTAAAACTGCATTGTAACTTTATAGGAACAGGCTGTAAAATTACTTATAGATATATATGCATATTTCAATGTACCAGAATCTTACATTTCAAGTAATATTTATGGAAACGTCCTTAGAAAAAAAATATCCCTGGCATAAATCCAAAGTTGCATGTTAGTAATCAATTACCTTATTATAAAGAGAGTTTAGAGCCAAACTAGACAGAGTAAGAATCTTTGTATAAAATTAGATATACATAAGTTGAAGTATGAGTGGCTTTCAGGGTCTAAGGCAGTATTCTGAAGTCATGTTACTAAAGCATAAAGAAAAGAAGAACACTTGTGGTGTTTAAAGTTAGACACATGGCTGTATTATCTACTCTGTTATTGGTGTATGCTTGCTGCCAAAAAACAGTAAAAGAGAGGAAAAAGAGAGTAAGGTGCTCTAAACTATTGTTAGTATAAGAGTGACCTATCTCTATAAGTTCCTGTATCCTTACCTCTTCCTCAGAGGAAGACACTAAATAAAGCAATTAAACTCAGTAAGAGTGGTAACTCATTAAACCAAAATAAATTTTACTTTTTATAATTATTTTTTAAAATATAACTTAAAGGTCATTTATTGTTATAATAGACCATAGGTATCCTCAAACATTTATTTAAAAATAAAAATAAAATCATATTAAAATTCTGTAAAATGCCTTCTCATATGCAACCTCATGGGTAGAATACATATTTATGGATCAGCTATCAAAATTGAATAGCTATAATTAAAAATTTCTGAAATTAGTACCAAGAGAAATACTGGTTTATTGGGATCGAGTCTATTTCCAAAGTTTCTTCACAAACAGATTTCTCCTTCAATGTTTATTAAACGAAACATTTTCTACCTTCCAGCAATTTCTCCCTCAATGTAAAGGAATATTATGTAAAATAAGGGTATCAGATTTTTGCACCACTTTTAAAATTTGAAACATGCATTACATATAACCCCATGCCTTAGGGCTTTCTTTTCATGGGTCTGATTATAAAACAGCTATTCAGGAATTCCTGAAATACCTACAATTCTTCTTCATTCAATACCAGAAAACCCTTAAAAGCTTAATAAATTGGAAGAACACTGCTTTCTTAACAAGATGGTTCCAGACACCATAAGAATTTCATTATTCAGAATGTACTAACTAGGGGTCCCCTCCAAGTGAAAAGTTAGCTAAGTACACAGAACAACTGCATGCCTCTGAAGAATAAGGCTGCCAAGAAACTGAATCGAGCCTTCAAAATAGCATAAAACTATATTAATGATATGCTATAAATCAGTGACAAAAACTTACAAACTCCTTTGTCCTCTTCAGTCTTGAAGCAGAGGAAGACAGCCTGAAGTGGAACTATTAAAATTTTTTGTTGAAGCACAAGTTAGGACTTTATCATGACGCTGAATCAGACTAAACTCTTAAATATGGGACATACCAAATGTATTGAACTGATTGATTTTTTTTTAAAAGGCAAAGTGTCAACTGACTTTATGTAAAAACACTGCAGTGTGATATACTTCCTTTCCTTTATATGTTGGACAGAATTCAGTCAAATGCATGGTAACAACATGACACCATTTACTTCTTTCAGTTTTGTGACCCACACTGGTCAAGATCAATAACCTGGCATACAATTCATATTCCAGGGCCTCTGGATGGAATATGGTCCCAAGACACAGCTCATAGTAAAAACAAGTTATGCTTCTAGAGTAGATGCTAGAATCCCTATTTCATTCCTTATTTCACCTGGAGGCTGAGATGCTAACTTAAACAAAATTTGGGCAAAGCAGGGATTCTGGCCAAGTCTAGGGAGAGAAGTGGGAGATCAAATCAGAGGCAGCCAATACACACCAATGTGCCCCTACTCCTGATGCAGAACAACAGGATTTGTTATTTTGCCCAAATCAGGAGATAGTCAAGCCAGCCACCAGCGAGGCAGCTGAGACAGCAGCTCTCCCTGCCAATCAAGTCCCTGACTCCTGGGAACACAAACCCTGCCCCCAAGAGAAATCAGGCTAATCTTGTTTAAGAAAAAGGAAGGAGGAAGAGAAAACCGAAAGATGGAGCTATCAGAAAACATATTCCAAGAAAACGGAAATGGACACTTGGCAGTCAAGTTCAGAGGGGTTGGAAGAGGGGAAAGTGGGAAGTCCCAGAATACCAAGGACTGTCCAGCACACCAAGCTAGTGAGATCTCCTCGGTGTATCTCCACAACTCAGAAAATGACCTCCTGTTCTCATAAGATTAAACTCAATCACCTGACAATGCACCAGAATTCAAATTAACTGCCTTGAAATTACCTCGTACCTGGTGATGAGTGGTTTGGAGCAGAGCCTTGCAGCTACATAGACGGGTGATTCCTGGTTCCACCAGCTTGGCAACCAGGCAAGTTACTGAACTGCAGTGTGTCTGTGGTTTCCTTGTCTATAAACTGCAGCTAATAATGGTGCACCTGCCTCGTGAGATCGCCATGAGCATCCAATGACTTGAGAAACACAGAATTCTGAGAAGAGGTGCTTGGCACACGGTAGACACGCAATACAAAAGTTTAGTTACTGGTCATTATTCCTGGAGGAAGGGGCCTGCTTTACACTGTCCTATTGAAGAAGAGCTGGACTTTGACCAGGGAAAATTACAACCATGGGCAGATTATTTCTCAAGTCCATTTAGTAGTGAGAAGTGAACCAACTTCTTGGGGCTTGGAGGAAGAATGTGATGCAACTCACAGCAAGGGTGTATCTCTGCACTTAAGCCACCTGCCTCGGTCAGGTGTGGGCCAGAGAAATCCTCCCCAGGGTCATGGTGCTTGAGCCAGCCAGAGGTCCCCAGGGAGAGCCACCTACTATTTTGGCAGCCAGCTTCTGTGAACTTGCTTCTATGATCAGCATGAACATGCTGATCAATGGCTGAGCAACAAGCAAGTTCCAATTCCTCCTCAACTCCATGATGAGCTCTGGACACCACACAAACCCCATCAGAGCCGGAGAGATGATCACATAGACTGTGAGAAGGAACCAGAGCCAAAATTACTAAGCCCAGAAAAAATATCAGGGCACTCAGCAGTGGGAATCAATTTGGCTTTTGTCATCTCATGGATGGAATCTACACAGAAGGGTCCTGGGGGCTCCTGATGCTGATAAAAAGAACAATCACAGAAGGGCATGAACTATCCATAAACTGCACCCGTTTTCTAAGACTTACTGAAGTATCCTTCAAATTGAACACTTTTATTTTTTAAACAATGTGCACAGAGAACAGAGGCTGGGTCTTGCTTTGGGCTATCTTACTGAGTTACCTCCCCAGGGTTCTGAGGGTTCGTGTGTTGATGGGAAGCAGCCCAATCAATGGATACAGAATACATGCTGCTGGAGAGCATCAAAACTTCTGTTTCATGAGCACCCTTGACAAGTATAGAGTCAACAATGGTAACAATACTGTCCACCATTAAGTTTTCCAATGGAATGTCTGCCTCTGGGAATGACTGAGCATTCTCTGTCAAGTGCTTGGATCAGAAATACACTCTTCTCGAAAATCCTAGAGAGAGACTAGACAACCACCTGTTTATTCTAACATTTTTATTTTAATGTTTACATTTTACATACTTAAAAATATGAGATCTTTGGCAAACTTTTTGAGTTTCTATTTGCAGACAAGCAGAGACATCTCCAGCCAGCCAGTGCCATGTCTGTTTATCTGGAAACATTACATACTACCAAGGGACCCAAAAACGCCAAATGGAAGATTTCACACCTAGAAGAGGGAGCAGTCCCAAAAGTAAGCTGAATTTCATGTTCAGCACTCAGAACTGAGGAATCAGAAAGGTCAGCTCACATGGGGGTGCACTATATTACAACCGTTTCTAGGCTGACTGATATAAGGAAACTGTTTTTGTTTTAAGTGTGTTCAGAAGAGAAACGAATACGAAGACTTTTAAAACCATTTTCCTGATGGGAGATACCACCGTAACAACCCTAAACAAAGAGAAACAAAGGGCCAATTAACAAACATCCCCCAAATTACTGGCTCCCATTAGCCTATTTCATGAGGGGCAATGGAGCAGTTCTACCTACCAACTGCATTGCTTCCTTGAGTTGTTTTTGCTAGAAATAAACTTTTCCCTGACCCAATACCACACAGGCCACTTATTTCTGAGAAAGCTGTTCCACTGACAGTCCCATCACAGTTCTCAAAGAGACTTTAGGCCCATTTGCAGGGTTATCTACACGATAAGGCTCTTCACCCTTAACCTATCCCATAGCTTGTAGGAAAGCCTGAAGCCACCAGGCTGCTCAGGGGAGTTATCACTTAAGAGTAAGAAACAGAGGGAAGAAAACATTCACTGTTTTTTTTTCCCCCTAAGCTAAGACCTGTGCTTGGGGGGAAATGTGAAGGAAGAAAAATTGGGGGAAACTTGGGAAATATTAAAATACATACATATATAGTTTTAAACACACTCCCCTATGTTTCCCTAAGAAACAAGGTACCTCAATTCAAAAGGATTCCGTTGAACACTCAGTTTTTAGATTCTATATTCAGACTACTTGAGAAATGTTTCTGACAAATATAATTTGCCACACAAGAGATAAAAGCTACATGGACACATTTGAGTTCAATTTGCTGCACACACTGGTAAGAGGGAATTTTACACAATACAATATTATGTCTCAAAAACCCATTGAATATGACATCCACTCCACTTGTACACCGTTTGCTAGGATGCGCCAGGAAGTTCCGTTTCACACACAGAATTGGGGTCAAAGCTTTATTTATTGCCGTGATCCTACTTATCATCAAAATTCACGTCAAGTCAGTGAAATGCACAACCCTCAGCTCTGCAAATTCCTGTTTCATATTCACTGCAAAGCAGATTCTCAGTATTAAAAATGAAAGTTTAAACAGTAGGCTCTGACCAGGAATTTCACTGGTCCATTTCCAGTCACAGCTATTTCCAGTACGTCCTGACCCTTCACTAAGATTCATGCCACTTCAACGGAGAAAGAGGCACTACAGTGATGAGGTAAAATATAGGTTAAGAACAAGTTTAAAAAGTGGCACCTGCTCACTCCAGTCTGAAGACTGCCTGCAGATGAGAAGGACCCCTCTGTCAAGAGAAATCATATTGCATGTCTACAGCTTAAACGCATCCGTGATGCTTAGAACTTTCTTTTTCCTAGATACTTTGTTTAGGGAGACTCCTGACAAAGAGAAGATATTTCAACTACCTTTACTATTTATTGCTGTTATTATTATTGGAAGTATTAAACATCTACAAAACCTGCTTCAAATAGTTAAAAAAAAAAAAAATCCAACCCAGATCTGGTCATACCAAGTCAGCCCAGATATTAAGACAAGGACAGCACCCTTTAAACACAGCCCCACATATCTGGGCAGGAGCCACCCAGCTCTCCTATACCAACAGGCAAATCCACTTGCTCCCCAGGCAGAACGGAACCTGGTTTTTCACCATCTGGAGCTCTGATGAAGAGCTCAGAGTAGCTTCAAGATGGAAGACTGTAATGAGGCACATGAACACAGACCCTGTTGGCCTGGTACATAAAGCCACCTAACAATTCCTGGTGGCTTCTTCCATAAATAGCCCAGTGGAGAGCGTTGGTGGGGAGGTGGTCCCCAAGTTTACGGATGAGCCTGAGTCATAATTAGGCCTTCTAGATCCATACACACAGCCAGTGACTCACACTGTGAGCAGAGCTGCAGAAGTCTTATATAGTGTAAGCTAATGAGCCAGGGCTTCACATGCACAACCACGGCATGCATGAGATGCAAGCAGACCTTTCAACAGGAGGCAAGCATCACCACAGAAATGTTGTCAATGTAAACCTTTAAGAACACAATCATATATTGAAAATAGCCTACATCTTTCCCCCCAACTCAGATATGAGACCATTCAATATGACACAAAAAGGTTTTGCAAATCAACAGGCCATTTAGAAATGGCCTGGTTTTCATTCTGGCACTGTGGCTTTTTAAAAATTGTCACACCCAATACAACAGCCTACAGGCTGCGTGGAAAGTGCTAGTTCAGAAATGCTGTGTTCATTGTGACGGCTACCATCAGCAGAGGGAATTCAGAGCACGGTGCTCTGCTGGGCCCATTGATCAATATATGGAAATCCCAACAAAAGGCTTATTTAGCTCCTCTTCCTAAAAGCATTTTTAATTCCACAAAGGAATCAGAAGCCAGAGACTGTAGCATGGTTAGAGGGCTAACCATTCTGAGGAATCTTTAATGAAACACTTGAGAAATCCATTCACACATGAACCTGTTTCACACACACTTTTTTTTTTCCTATTTCCTCAGCTCCAAACTTGATAGTAATTCGCCTCCTTGCTGTTAAAATAGCCCTCTCTTTGAACTTCAGCCGAGATCATGAAATGGCTCCATGAGGGACAGAAAATTTCACACATTCTACAAAATGCTTTCCATTCCCCCTTCCCCAGTTACTAAGGATGGTGTGCCCACCCATGCAGAAACAGGTGGAGGGTCTTAGGTAGGAGAATCTGTGCTCCTCCATGACTATCCCACACTACCCCCCTAACAGGAATTTGCTCTGGGTTTTCAAAAAGGAAGGAGGGAGAAAGAAAGCCAGCTATCACATACATACTACATTATCTTACCCTAAAGTCCAAACTCAAGGAGCTGGTTCTCTGGTCTTCACATCCATTCCAGGGTTTGTGGGTCCCAGGTCAAATCCTTCATCTAGACCAATCTCTGATCTTAGGCAGTTCTGGATATCCAAGGGACAGGCCCTTGGAGGAGTGAATTCAAGGAGTGAATTCAAGGAGTGAATTCAAGGAGTGAATTCA
>JAJEJO010000571.1:587446-632412 GCA_020662805.1 Glaucomys volans | reverse complement strand
TGAATTCAAGGAGTGAATTCAAGGAGTGAATTCAAGGAGTGAATTCAGGCCCTTGGAGGAGTGAATTCAAAAGCTTATCTTTCCAAAACTTTCCAAATGGAAATTTTCTCTGTAACTTCTTAGCATTTTACAGAAGGACAAACTTTCCCCCATCCCCAGCTGTCCATACCTTTTTCTGAGGGAAAGGTCACTTTTAGTTCCTGACTGTCTCCCTTCACTGTGTGAATCACCTGTCCTTAGGATTATGCAGCAGCTTCAGAACTGACCTCCCAGCTACAGCTCTAGTCTCACCACTTTAAATCCAACAACCTCACTCAAAACTGTAAGGGTTGCCAAAACGTAAGCCCTGAAAGCTCATCAGCATATCCTCATTTATTCTACAAAGCAATGGCTCCATCGCCCCAGGTTCAGGTGGAAGCCTGTTAGAAATACAGATGCCCAGACCACATGGCAATCCCATAGAATATCCCAACTGACAGAATTTCAGGGTAGGGTGAAACTCAGGAATCTGAATGACTGACAAGTTCACTGGACAGCCCTATACATTCAGTTTGAGGACACTGCTCTTACCAACCTTTCACTGAAACCTGGATAGAATCCTATTGTCTACCCTTGCTCCTAAGATGTTCTACATGCTCCCTCTCACCTTGGACTTTATCTGATTTCTCAAAACAGTCTCTTTCACCTACCTACATCTTATGCATTTTGAAAGGTCTACATCAAAGTCTTTCATTTCACAATACTGATCTATTCTGAAGTCTCTTATGGTTTATTTTTCTGACTCCTGACATCAGAATTACTTTATTGGAGGAGGCACAAGTGGAGAGGTGATTAAAAATGCCTATTCTGAAGGCCAGCAAAAGATCTACAGAATTAGTGGACAGAAATGTAAATATGGCAACATTTTAAAAACAAAGTTTACATAAAATAGAACTCTCAAAAGCCACCAGTCTTGTTTACTTTTATAATTTCTACTTTGCAAAAATCCTCCAAAATACTTCCAGAACCACATGCTAGGCAGAGAAGAGTTAAAATCTTAAAACCCCTTCTCTCAGTTAATGCTCTTCAAGAGCTACAGGAGCAAAGCTAGTCAGGTGGAGACAACTGGTTCAGCTTAGCCCAACAATATACAGACAACACTGGGCTTCTGGAAGGGCCCTCACCTCTGCACCTCTCCACCGCCAAGCAGACTTCCCACAGTGCCTATGCAACATCATTAAGTGGTAGACACATAAAAAGTAGGACAGCCTTTAAACAGTGTATGATAACCTACTGCATAAAAAATACACAATTGTGTTTCTTAATTATGCACAAACCAGGTGACAATTATATCAATACAAGATTCCCTGTAAAATCTGCAGTGGCTTCATCTCTTATGAGCAGGTATAACCCTATCTAAACCCATTCATTGAATGGAAAGAGAAAAATCAAAGGGGTGGGAGAAGAACCACAAATTTCCTAGGGATGTGGCACTGTGCTAAGTGCTGCAGGCACATCAGGATGAAAGAGAAATGGCCACTACTGCCCTTGAGGAGCTCACCACAATGTTGCAGGGAGGAATATAATAAAGACAAATAGCTACAGTGTAAGGCAGCGTGT
Source organism: Glaucomys volans (assembly GCA_020662805.1). Lineage (NCBI taxonomy): Eukaryota > Metazoa > Chordata > Mammalia > Rodentia > Sciuridae > Glaucomys > Glaucomys volans. Next base: position 630,813 of record JAJEJO010000571.1, on the reverse strand, counting down.
GATAAGGGCCAGAAGAGAAATTCGAGGTACTACTGAAATGTAGGAAGAGAAAGAGCAATTACTAGAATAAATAGAGACATCACTGAGGGGGTAGCACTATAGCTTGTTCCTGAAGGATAAGCTTAAGCTTTTTGGTGGAGATTAGAACAGAGAAGACAGCAAGAAGGATGGGTAAGAGCCAAAGGGCACAGACAGAAAATTGTCTTGTCTACAAACTTATGAGCTGGCAACTGAGGCAGAACTGGTGAAAGGATGGGTGAACTGGGAGTCCTCAGCCTCTCTTAGGTACATCTGGAGGATGGTGATAATTCTGAATCAGTAAACGCACCTTGCAAATCAGTAAGTGCACCTTGGCCAATCAACCCAAAGGCACCCACCTAGGTTCTTCCTTTCCTAAGAAGCAGTAGTGTGCACAATCTCAAATTAAGCCCAGATGAAAAGGACCTTGGGGGGAAAAGCTTTTTTCTGAAGTATTTTGGGCAAGAAGAAGCTTACAGAAGCAATCTCAGAGCTAGAACAATGGATAATGGCAGAAGAGCTGGGTTTGGGTCTCACTTTCTCCTGCCAGCTACCACACCTTCAGTACATCACTCACACTTCTGTTTTTTTATATGCAAGATACAAACAATAATTTCCCACCCTGTAAAACCATTAGTTGATCCAACATGATGGACTCAATGGTCCTTTGTAAAATTTGAAGTTCTTTCAAAATGTAAAGCAGTATTTCTGGATAACTTTTGGAAATATTTTTAAATTTTACCGAAGTACACAATAACACACACAAACATATTACACATGCGTAAACACATTATCACCACAAAAAACTCAAATGATATAATGCTCTCCACAGCAAGGGGACACCAGGCTCATGCTGAAGCAGATGCCATAGTAGACAAAGGGAAGGACACAGGCCCATGCTGGGGCTGTTGGGTCACTGGATGGATCAACCCTAAAAAGAACCAATATCTAGCCTTTCCATTTACTTACACTGACACATCTCCTTCATAGAAAGGCAACTCAAACTGGCTTAAACTGAAACTTAGAACATAAAAATTCCTAGATGATATCTGATTTTAAAACACTTATCTTGTTCAGATTATATGATGTTCCCTTAACAAATATGAAGAAATTACTGTGGTCCTTCCTAATGTTCTTCATTACCAACTTGGCTTTCCCTAACAGCTAAGAGTGATCAGTACTGCATACCTACTATATAATTATCTAGTTAAATACATACACATGTAAAGCAGAATTTGAACAGACCAAATTCATTTTCCTAAAGAAATGCAAGATATGTACACACCTGTACCTTCCCATGAACTCACACCATTTGCCATAAAAATGTTTGAAACTCTAAGTAAACCTATTAACCTGTTCACCTGCACTAAAAGATCCTATACCACAACTAATTAAAAGAAGTCTTCCTTTGGTCCCATGCAGCCCTCAAGTCTTCCAAACTGTTAACATATTAGACTAGCATACTTACCATTTAAAAGGCCAAATAATTTTTCCATCCAACTATCCATCATGTCAGACTACACAGCTATTTCTCAAATTCCTTACTCTTGAATCTTGCATCCTAAGTTCCCCTTTTTTCTCCCCACGACCCCTTCCAATTCTATGTGTTCACCCTATAACTGAGACAGCAATAAAACTTATCATCCAAGCTAGGGTACTTTTTAGAGTGAAGGAAGGAGATGTTAATTAAGCCAGGGAAACATGTATGAAAAAATGAATGTATGGGCACCCTACTTACAACTATTATTCTAGACAGAAGGAAAAGTCACTGAGGAAGAGAAAAAAAAAACATATTCAATACACCAGCCCTGAATTCCCACCGGAAACCATACCTAAGGAAGAGGAGACTCTTATTGTCTCCTCCATGGAAGCTGCCCCATCAGTTTCACGTCTGGGTCAATATGTACTGGGACAATGCCCAACTGAGAATTCTTTAGGACCACTGGAAAGAGCTTAAAGGTTCATTCCTTTTCTGTTGTAAACAGTAGACTATCCTTCACAGCTAAAGAGGCATTAATAACCTTCAATTAAATAGGCATTAGCCATGTCAGTTTCCAGTTCTGGAGCCACACCCTCATCTAAAACACTCATTAAGTATGGTTTTCTGTGCTGGGTGCTACAAAGGTCAAGGGGCAGAACCCATATCCTCTTTGAATTCATGACCCAAGATGGAAAATGACATGGTCTATAAAATGAGAGATATCTACACACCTCAAATAAAGGATTTAAAAGTGCTGGCCACAGAGGAAGAACAGAACTAGACCTGGGAAAAGGGTAGAAGGGAAACCTTTAAAGGAGAAATTGGTTCAAATGATCCCAAGGCACTGGCTTTGGGATACAGGGATGAAGGAGCACTGCACATTGGGAGGGAAAAAGGGGAAGAAGTGAAAATCACAACCATTTCTGGTCCTTTTTAACAGTTAGGTTCAAGTTCACCTGCATGGAGGACCAAAGTATCCTTAATCACAACTGACCCTGTGCTCCCCCTTCCAGCAGTATCATGCTCTTACCCATCACTGACCTCTAAACCCCCTCAGGCTGGGGGCTCTTTGGCAATCACTAGAGTACAACCAGAACCAAAAAGGTGATGTTCAAAAAATACCTTATTTCTTTAATTAGGGTAAAATGCACGGCACTGAATGCATCACTTAATGATGCTAAAGTCTACAGTGCAGCAGCATTAGTACTTAATGCTTAGTACTTAGTGCTTAGTGCTTAACCAAGGGCTATGCAACCATCACCACGTCCATCTCCTGAGTCATTTTATCTTCTAACACTGAAACTCTGCCCCCATTAAACACTACCTCCCCATGTCCCTCCCTCAGCCCCTGGAGGCCACCATTTTGCTTTCCCTGTCTCTGAAGTTGACTATTCTCAGTATCTTGTGTAAGTGGACCCATACCACATTTGTCACTTGGGGTCTGGCTTCCTTTGCTTAGCATAACGTCCCCAAGCTTCACCTGTATTGTAGTGTATGTCAGGATCTCCCACCCCCCACCTTTTTAAGGCTGAATTATGTTCCACTCTAGGTATATACCACATTTTGTTTATCTATAATAAACATACTTTTTCAATCAATGAAGTAATTAAACTTCCGAGAATGGAATGCAGTCTCCTTCAATCTGAGAGAATTTCAAGTCTCTTTATTGAGCTTGAATATTTGAAATTGCATAGAGAAACAAAGACAAAACTGGCCATCGGGGGGGGAAATCCAGTAAGAAAATGCTTCCACAAGGCTCTCTTCTACTTTCTGCCACTCAAGGAAAAGGCATGACTCTACAACCTACGTGGCCTGCTGAACTGACTTTTCTGGTAAACTGCCTTGCTTTTACCTGCTTATACTTTAATGCTTCCGCTTCAGTGCTGAAGTGAAACCTATTCCATGAAGGCCAAGAGGATAGCCTCTTCTTTTGGAAAGAGAAAGTCACTATGGAAATAAACACTGCTAAATCTTTTTAAGTCCTGACTTCCATAAGCCACAGAAGTTTGATAAAGAAGTGTGCATGGGGACAGAGGGGTGGCTCTGCATAGCCACTGGCTCACCAGAATGATGGTGAGTCCAATGCAGGAAGGCCCCAGTTAAAGTCACCACGTGCTCCTCATAGTTTTCAAGGCTCTACCTGTGGGGACTTCCTTTTTCCTTTCTTCCCCCATCTTGGGTTTCTGAATAGGTCCCAGAAAGGCACAATCACAAAACGAGTTTCACAATGAACATTACTTTTTCTTCCTACTCCTTAGAACTTTTTAGAGGCGTGATTTAATTATTTCCATAAGGCAAAATATAATGACTTGCTTTAAAAATATTTCCTCTATCAACATGGCCCCATTTTCCCATCCAGGCTGGTTGGTCAGACTCATTCAGTGTGTTTCTAGCATATGGAGTCCTAAGGGGAGAACAGGGTTATATTATATCTTACTCCAGAAATGGCATCTTAGAAAACTGGAAAGCCCAGGCCCAGCAATGCTCAAAGACTACAAATACTTGACAATGTTATCCCACACAAGGAAGCAATGAATGAAATAAACATGAGCAGACAGCACTGTGGTGAAAACCTAATTAAATTCATGTCATATTGCTTTTAAACCACTAAGTGGTCAGGAAACCAGACCAGGCAATTTAAAGGAAGAAGGGGTCATTTCTTACCTTTCCTTGGCTCCCTGTGGCATACTCCTAGGCAGGAATCAATTATACTTAATATATGTTGATTTATAAATTGGTGTTTACTTGAATATTAGCAGTAATGGAAGATTGTTGTTGTTCTTCTTTCCTTAATAATTTTTGAAAGCACAAATTTAACCAGATAATGACTCACTGTATCATGAATCCACACATACTTAATACTTTACCATGTGTGCAGCCCTACAGAGCACAAAATCTAGTTGAGAAGATCAGTAAGAAAAAATAAGTACTGAAAAATGTTTGAAGAAAATACATTTATATCATCTCAACCACACTTAGATGTGTTTCATCTTTGAAAATATGGGAGATAAAAGATCTCCCTTTAATGTCATTCCTACAGGAACTCCAGCATTTCATGTAGCAAAGACACATAAAATTATACGCTCAGAACTGGTTAATGCAAGATAATAATGCCAGGTCCTGCTTTGTCCTCTTAAATGTTAAAAAAAAACCAGAATGATTACAACATAAATGTGGTATTTTAGTCAAAATTCATATTTTGCTTACTTTCTTGAGACACACAAACAAATCATTTCCGAACATACATAGGCTAAAGGTTTACATCCTAATGCTGTTCATGCATCAATCCAATCCAACAGTACCCTGTGACTGCTTCTCATGAGATATCCACATCGATCACAAAACTGGATGGTGATCAGACTCACTGAGACCTGTGTCCAAAGGTTATATTGCTCAGTGGGCTGGGAGGGCTGAGTACATGGGGGCAGTATAGACCCAGCTAGTTGTTTGTTCTGTGCTTGCTGTAAATCAGTTTCTTTAGAGACTGCTCTTCACATTGCAAAGATTTGACTGAATTCTTAACACTGCATACACAGCTCAGCAGCGAAGATCTTTCTGAAATGTAAGAGCATGGGTAGCTGAAGAAGTTGCCATAGAAACAACCCCTCCTTCAACTTTCAGCAATTAACAAACTACCATTTCATACACCATAGAATTGAGGCAGGTAACCTTGTTTTTTTAAACACAATTTGAAGGTCCTTAAACAATGGGGAAAAAAAATACCTTTTTTGCTTTAGGGACATTTAACATTGGACTCTGAAAAGCTTCAGTCAATTCAGCCTAAGCAAAAAAAAATTCCCCAAATGTGACATTTAGAACAAAACATGTTTTGTCTTTAGGATCTCTGATTTGAAATGTTTAATAAATATTTTGTTTTTAAAAAAGTATATTTGTATGTTTAATACGTTTTCAAATGCATTTTGTTACTGTGTTATAGAGCAGACTTTCAGGAATGGAAGCCCAACATGTAACATAAACTTTACATGTAACAGTCTATAGGAAATAAGAGTTTGTGTTATAGCTATGCCTCAAGACTAAATGTTCAGGAACCAATTAGACCTGAAGTCAGGGGTCACTTGTAAATAGAAAGATTTTAAAGACAAAGCTGACAGATATTTTTATACTTTAGCTCTTAAGGAATGGGAAAAAAATGATCTTATTTTCTGTTATCCTTTAAATCAATGGCACCTAAACAAAATGCAGGGCTCATTAAAATAGCATTTGAAAACAATAAAATACACCCAAAATACCCCGAAGCAAAAATCTTTCAGAAGGAAAGTTATTAATTTATTTTAACATCTCTGTATACCTAAAGCCACTGATACCCAGAGTCTTTTGGACATGTTGGTAACAGCTTGATACCGCCTGCTTAGCCATTTCCCCCAGTAGAGACCCAGGCTACCCCTAAAGAATACTGCATGCATTTGTTCTTTAAATACATTGTTTCCAGAGTTTTCTGAGAACTTTGTAACAGCACTCAGATTCCTAGACTCTGAGATCCTACAAACTTCAGGCTGGGGGACCCAGAGCAACTCAGGAAGCTCTTAAGCAGTTAAGAGTTCAAATTCTACAGCTTGGGAGGTTGAGACAGGAGGATCACAAGTTCAAAGTCAGTCTTAGCAACTTAGCAAGGCGCTGAGCAACTTAGTGAGGCTCTATCTCAAGATAAAAAAAATTAAAAGGGCATGGGATGTAGCTCAGTGGTTAAGCACCCTTGGGTTCAATCCCTGGTACCAAAAAAAAAAAAAAAAAGAAAGAAAGAAAGAAAGAAAGCTGCCAAAATCATTAGGCTTCTTTTTGTGTACCATTTATAAATTCTATAAATTCTTTTGAAAAGCAGAAGACAGCATTCTTATCACAATACAATCTTTTTTGCCCCCTAAAATGGATCAAAATGTCATTAGAATAATAGGGTTCTACCACTCAGTAGAGCCCTGCAAAGGCACTGACAATGCACCAACCTAAGGAAGCATTCTGTCTGACACGAGCTAGAGTATGCCTTCATTATTTTATAAAGAGAAAGAAGTAGATTGATGGCTGAATGATAAGTTACTTTCTTCAATTTTGCCATTGTCAGCTTGGCATTAAAGATTCTGGTATAAAATCTCCTCAGCGAGGGACCCCAGGTCTGAGGGCTTTCTAAACAACAATGCACAGATATCTGCCAGGTACCCAGTATTCTGGCCAACATCAGACTGTGAGAAAGGGCCCAGGTGATCAATTCTCAGTCAGCTCCCACAGGCTGCAATTTCCTCCTACCCAGTCAATCTCTCCATTTCTCAACCCATGATGACAGAGTACTAGCTCCTCAGAGCCAGGACTGTACCTGTCTTGTTCAATGCCATGTCCCTAGCACATTCAGGCACTCAAATATGATGATGACCACATCTAGTAGGTTCTGAAGAAATGTCCCCACACTACATCAATGCAGCCTCTACCTAGCAGAAGCCATGTCATTAACAACCTTCACTTGATTATTCCTATCCTTTGCTGCAGTAGACCTATTCCTGTCTGGGGGTAGAGGGGATTAAGAGAAGAAACAAAAGGAAGAAAAAGAAAAGCTGAGATAAACTACTTTCTTTTCAAATTTCTCACCCATAAATTAAATTCCTTGAGGGGCAAGTCCGTGTCATCTGATTACTTCGGTGTTCCCCATGGACATTTTAATAAATGTTCGTGGGTTAACAAACACAAATCACTCCTCTTTGGTCTCTCCCCCTTCATGCAGCATGCCTTTGAGCTGCATGAAAAAGCCATTTCTACGTTTCATAAAACTGCCTAATGTAAACCTTAACGGGTATGACCGTTCTTTTATATTGTCTCTCAAGTCTGGAGCCCAAAAACTCATTCACAGCCTCCTCCAAGGCAGACTCTCTGCTCTGTTCAGTCAAAGCCAGATTATTAGGGTTGTGAATTATGTAAGGAAGACAAGACTTTTCCAGGTTTTGAACTGAGGTGGAATGGCATCTGAATATAAAACTTAACTTTCACACTTCCAGGCCTGACATTTAACCTAAAATACATACCCTATATTTACCATGTGATTTCCCAAATCCAAGTTGATACATACCTCAAGCCCTGAAATTACAGAAAACCCTCTTGGTTGGCAGAAACTCCTATTAACCTTCAGGCTTTTTTTTTTTTTTTTTTTTTTAAAGCCAATCAAAACAGGGCTTCAGTACATACCTAGGAACCTCTCTTATTCCTTTTGACATTTGCAACATCAAAATATGCTGCTATGGGGGTAAAAGTTTTCATACTGTAACTGGGACAGATATTTGTAGGATTGCTTTAGAAAAAATATAAGGTGCCCAGTTAAATTTGAATTTCAGATTAAGTATGTCCCAAATAGTACATGAGATGTACTTTAAAAATATTTATATTGGTAGCTCCTGTGCTCATCTATGGGGCCACCATAGGATATTGCTTAAAATAAGTGTTTTAGAAAAAAAAATACCTTACAAAAGATGAATTCAGAACAAGGAGAGCCCAAGCATGGCACAAAGCCTCAGCTCCAGGCACCTTGCTAGGCACACCACCTCCCTGGTAGCTTTCAGCTCCTCCAAAAAATGGAACCAACCTAAGACTGTCAAGAGAGGAAAGGCACAGCCCTGACACACACGGCCAGTAAGTGTGCTCAGGAACCAGACCCAGGCTGCCTGAATTCATAGTTCCCACTCCCTCCTGCCTCTGAGGCAGGGGCCTGACTGAAAAAGTACCATGCTGCTGTCTGGGTATTCATGCACTCAGTCTTAGGGGAGCCAAAAGTCGAGATCATCATTCCTCCTTCCTGTTCCCCAACATTTCTGCAAAAGAATGACTGGAATTTAATGTCAACTAAGAGAAAAAATTATTTCACTCATGTTCTAGGCAGTAGGCTTCTTTCTTTCTCCTTAAAGTCCAACAAGAGACCCTCAAAAAGCTAAGACATGGAGGAACCTGGCAATCTCACTCCCTGGTGTCCCAAGAACTCAGATGACTATTGCTTTATAAAAAGTGTAACCCTGAGACTGGCAAAATAGAGTAGGTCCCAGCTATATCTGGAGGTCCCCTTGTTGGCCCCTCTTCAATGACAATCCATGGCGGCTCTTAATCACAATGGTGATGACACTAGCTCACATTTATTTATTGACTGATTTATTGTTCTTATTTCCATGTGCCAAATGTTATCCTTAAAACTCTGTATTTAGTAATTTATTTAACCTGCACCACATCCCTAACAGATAGGTAATGATCAGCCCTCACTTTCCAGATGAAAATGGAGGTAAAGAGATTAACGAACTTCTCTAAGGACACACAGCTGTTAATGGCAGGTAATGCTAGTCTAGACATACATCTGGAGGTAATGGTAAAGCAAGTCAATCTAATGACTTGCACACCAGCACACTAAATTGTCCTGAACTGTTAAACAGAGTTTATAGTTCAGACAAGGAACTAAGATGAAACTCCATGTTCCCATGTTGTGCATTGATAGGCATGCACATGAGCATATGTAAGGGTGAACCGAGCCACAAGTACACTAGAATCAGTGAATCATATTATGGGGTTGAAAGAGAGTTTAAAGGTTACGAGGACTGAATTATAAAACCATGTCAGCTAACCACAGCTTCGTAGTATTCTTAAAGGACTTAAAATAGTTGACGGTTAATAAATCTAAGGGTGAGAGCAATGTTGGTTCATCATGAAATTTAAAACTTGAATCAACTTTATCTCCTTGTCTTACTTTTCCAATCTCTTGAATTTAAAAGTGATGCAATGGCCAGCAAACAGGTTTTATACATTGTGTACATTCTTGGTTTATGTAAATGAAACATTTTAAAGTGATTTGGTTGTTTATACATACCCTGGACTATCCCCAGTTTCATAACCTGAATTCGAACCTGACTATTTTAAAACAACTGTTTAATCTTTGGGTTGTCCCAAAGAGAGATAATTTACTACACTTCTCCATAAAATATGGCCAAAAGATGAATTTTGGGGGGAGATGTACCCTATAAAAGGGTTTTATGGTCCTTAATATCCTGGAAGAATGGTATAATGAAGGTATCTTATATAAAAGAAAAGTAATATTAGACCAGTTTCTGAAATGCTCAGATTCTATTTGCCATAACATCACTCACTCCCTGTGAGACCTTGAACAAGCTGCTTTACCTCTCCAGGTCCCAATGCATAAACGCCAAAGTGCTTCATTAGTCAAATGGGAGAGTTGGAAAGGATCACAGTTTCCCAACTGCAAGGTCCTACCCCAGCTGTGCCTACATTCTGAAGCTTCTCAGCCCTCAGGGCAGCTGGGCAGAGTCCACAATGGAGGCTCCAGATCCCTCACCTCCAGCTGAGAGCAGTACACAGTGACACCCTTTCCAATATGTGCCATGATTTCAAAATGGTAGGAGACACAGGAGTAGGTGAGCTTTTAGGACCGACTTTACTCTCACTCCATGATTGAGTCCTCCTGAGATAGTACCCAGGCCAACTATTACAAGGTTTTATCATCTGCAAGGCAGAACATGGTGCTTTATAAGCCCTAAGCACTCAAAAATTTGAAACAATAGCTCAAGTTGCAATGGCATCCTATAAGAAACCAACAATATTCTAACAGTTAAATTTTTTTTTTACTAGTACGCTACCAACTGGAATTTTTCATTACATATTTTTATTATCTATACTCAGAATTTCATAACATGCTTTAAGATCCTAAAATGTTATGCAAATAAAAGAAAGTGAGCTATATTTAGCAGTTTGAATAACAAAATTGTGGTATATTCTGATATTTGTAAGTAATCACAACATGTTGACCTAAGTTTTAATCATTCTACGATTCTGCTGAAGAGATATAGTGTCCCTTCACCTAGACCTTCTCCAGGTCTTCCATTGCTACCATTTAGACAAAACACACTTCAGAGAATTAAAATGTTAGTAGTCAATGAAACAGAACTTTTTTAGAAGGTAAAGAAATTAGGGTGTAAACATCTTTAACGTGTACAGCATTTATCTCAAAGCAAAGCAAAAAACAACAAAGGGCAGAAAAACAGTCCACTCTTTTTTTTTTTTTTAAACGAATCTGGTTTAAACAAATAAGTTAGAAAGTTCTAGGCATCTTGTTAACAGAAAGATGTAAATGAGTGGGAGGGATGGAATTAGAAGAGGAAAACTATAATGCCTAAGGACCTAGACAGGCTGGTATATGAGGGACACGTTAAAAACAGAACCTCCATCACTTAGCAAAGTAAGCACAAGGGACTTTACACACACAGGGGACACAGGAAAGAACAAGATATGAAAAGAATTATTCAGCAAATTCAGGGATCATAAGGAAGGGAAAAGAGAAGGCATTTAAGGGAGAAAACTGGGAAGAAGACTTCTGAGACAAGTTACCCCAAGGAAGAAGGGTTCTAGGTCACTGTACCCACAGGCCTTCTGGTCACAGGTTATTTCTCATACCTGGAATCAGCCTTGACAATGAACCCTGAGCAAGGCACCTGGGGATGGAAATGCCCAGGATACCTACATAATTAAAAATGGATTCACCTTTGGTGTTCTATGTTTGTTAGATTCTTAACCCTGACAGTCACCAGGGTCACTTGTTTTCATGGAATTTTGAAATGTAAGAATAGTTACAAGTGAGGGCTTATTTGTTTTTAATAATTCTTTCTTATTTTAAACTTAGCACATTAACACAGGAAATCCTAAAGATACAGATTATAAACAAGAAAACAAAAATCACCTATAAGCCAAGCACCAGAGGTAATTACCAACAATATCTTGAGGTATTTTCTTCCATTTGTTTTTTTAACATGCCACTAATTATTGAGTGGGAAAGAAACATCTCTGAAATGATGTCCTTTCCCGCCAAGTTTTTGCTTCTTGAATTTAAAACAACTTGCTGCACATGTGTTTTATGCAGTGAGTGTGATCTGTGGCAGTATTTTCAAAGCTCAGTGGGAGAAACAAATGGATGCTCTTGGCTGGAGGTGACTGGTCTGGGGCCTCCACTGTGAGCACAGGCCAGTTCTTTAAGGGTTAAAGGGCATCAGAATATCAGAACAGTCATCCAACACATCCCAGCTGGGAAACTGTGGTAGAGTATTCAGGCACCAGTCAGTCAGGAGACTCTTGCAGTATCTGTTCTACAACAGCAGAGATGAAGACTCTAGTGATGGAGAACAAAGAACAATAGATCAATCGTAGTGGTATTTATGATATGGCAGCATTGCCCCTATTGCTACAGAGGGTGCATTTAAAAACTCTAGAGGCAGAAATAATGAAGCTCAGACCTGTCCCTGAGTATGGTCTTTCTCCCTGCTATCCATCAGTGTGGGACTCTTTTGCTCAATTCAGGATAGGAACCACAGAGGCGAAGTACAGTTCTTTTCGATGTTGCCTGCTCATTTTGGTGTCACCAGCTCTCAGTGTTGCCACCTCATCTGAAGGTTCTTTTGCTCAATTTGAGATAGAAATCACATAAAGGCAAGCAATACCATTTTTATGAGGCGTTACTGGCACTTGGGCTGGAGCACAAGAGAGACAGCACAGTGGTGGAGGGTTCCTGGGCTGCTTACTGAAGATTCAAGGAGTAAAGCTTACATAGACACAAAAGGGTGGGCCAGCACAGGCCCACCATCAGCTGTTAAAATCTTGGGATTTCTTCACACATCCTACCAGTTCTTCGTCCTCAGCACCAGGGTTTGCACTTGACACTGCCATCGGCACATGCACACTGAGTCTGTATGTGCTAAGCTCCCCAAAGATGAGAGAGGTGCTCACTACTGCTAACCCAGGAAGGTCATATACCAGTCAGGTTCAGGCTTACTGCTCATGTATGGGATACTGGAAAGTCTGGGGGAGGAGTCAGTAGTTCCTGAACCTGGTCATCGGTGGAAACAATTCCTCAAAAGCAGTTTGTTAGGCAGGAAACCTTGGTGGGGGAATCACCACCCTCCCTGCCCTGTCTTATCCCCTCCATGTCAACAGGAAAACAGTGCCTGCTGTGGGAAAGTCCATACTAGTATTTATGGAGCGCCTACTATAGGTCAGGCTCCGTGCTACTGGCTGAAATAAATCTTAGGGGAATTGATGCCAAAAAAAATTTTTTTTGTTTGAATCAGCAACAGATTAGGAGAAGAAAGAATATCACTCTGACCTCCAAAAACAGAATCAAGTATTGGGGATGGAGATCGTCCAGACATCAAGAAAAGATTATTATATGAGGTCACCACCTCCCCAGGAAACACTTGCCAATTCTCTGAAGGCCAATTGCCAGGCCCCCTGCCTCCCTACAGGATGGAGCTTCCCTTGCACCAGACAGTGGATCACTGTCCATGTTTTACAAATGGATCATCAGACAGAGTGAAATCAGAGCCTGGCCACTGTTACATAGGTGGCCAATACAGAATCCAATTTGTGATTTCCTGACTTGACCCTTCATGCCTGTTCTCTGTGAGGTATACCAAGTACTTAGGAAGGTCCTTAAAACTTCTCAAAAAGGGAAAAGGAAAGGGAAAGCTCTTCTGCTTTTTGCTAACCATTTAATTCCTTCCCCCCTCAACAGGGGTTTCCAGGGCACAATCAATGTTGGTACTCCTGGAATCTAGAAATATCTTCCCTAACTGGTTTAAAACAGACTAGAGACATCTGGTCTACCTTTTAAGGAATGAAGAGAAGAAATTTCTGTGACTACAATGTATTTGGTCATGCCTTTTACCTGTAATATGCTGTATAACAAGAAACAAATACTGTTATATAGTGACTGAGTGGTTTCATAACTGCTTGAAAGAAACCAGGTCTGTAGAGCAAGCATGTAAGAATAACAAAATAATTACCATATATCTACAGAATTCTAACCTCCTCAGACTCATAACAAAAATTGGTAGTACAAAGCCACTTTGGGGGACTACTGAACAGGAACATCAGGAAAGAATTACAAAGTAAAAACACACCTACCACTGCCTAGCTGTCTTGTCTAACAGCCATGACTATCTGTCATCTGATGCTTAAGAAACTTCAGACCCAATGTTCAGTTCAACCTTTCTGGGACTTACTTTCCTCATGTGTGAAATGACATCAATAATGCCTGACCCACAGGTTTAGAGTGACAATATGTGGAATGGGTATAAATCTGTAAATGCCAACTTAGAACCTTTGTCTGGAAGTTCTCATTATTCTGTTCCCTTCCTAGCACCATCCCTTTCAACTATATGAGCGAGTAGACTTATTCTGATTTCACATATGGAGAAACTTGAACCCAAGCAATATTTTTCCTCCCAGAGGAAAAATCCTCAGAAACCAAAAAGAATTGGGAATCCAGTTTGACAATAAGGTGCAGTTCTCCAACTGCACCTTGGACAACAAGTTCTCCAACACTTCCAAGCATCCATTTTCTGATTTGTCTGAGTTCCATTAACCTGCTTAGAAGGTAACCAGTTTGAAAGAAATTTTTGTCGGAGAGTTTAACAGCAGAAGACAAAGACTGAAGAAACTGAACCTGATTTCTGGTCCCCATGAAAAGAACTTTCTCCCAACTCCTAAGCAGATCACAATCAATGGCAGTCAAAAAAGGAGAGGACAGGATGGGTACAGTACAGTACAACCTCACTCCAAGGAGAAAGGGACTCTGATCAGGAACTTGTTCAAGGACCCAAGCATACAGAAAACAAGGCCCACAAGAGTGGTGGAACACAGGAGGAAGAGAGCTGTTGCAGAAAGCATGGAAAGAAGCCCAGCAAACCTCAGGAGGATGGCTTCCAAGGTGGAGGTAGAAGCTTCTCCAGGATAACCAGGATCGAGCCATCTCCTGCCCTAAGTGATATCACACACTGGTCAGAAGCTCACCATTGCTTGCTTCTAGACTAGCCAAAGATAAAACAGAGAATATCATGGGGAGGGAGAACAGGCAGCTGTGAACATTAGGGAACACTTGGACAGAGGCTGAAATCATAACTGGGGTTTGCATACAGGAGGGAGGAACAGCAGGAGTTCCCATCATCTCCCTGAACTGAGCTGACATGCAGAACACAATTTTATATTAATGTGACCCAATTCCTGCAATATCCTCAAAGCTCCTTGGGAAATCCAGGTTACTTGTTAAATAAGGGCCAAAGTCTCCACTCACTCCAATTCTGGTTCTATAGAAGTCTATAAATGATAAGTCCTCAAATCTCACATCTTTCCAGGATTGAGCAAGAAACCACAGAAAAACAAGAACCACCCACTGAACTGCACAAACGACACTACATTAGGTCCCATTAAACAGCCCAATGAAGCCTGCAGTATTTATTAGGTGTAACCACAGCCGTGCAGACTCCTATTGGAAAAGGGAAAGAGGGAGGAGGAATGGTTTTTAAATATTACTTGAGTTTGGAGATAACAAGCTTTGCAGCTATGGTTCATTATTCCCAGCCACCCTGCAATCATTAACCTCAGCCAGGAGCTGAGACAAAAGAAACCCAGTGCCCTGCCCAAGGAGACCTAATGCTGCCTTCCAAAACGGACTTTCAGGAAGCCCTAATTCCTACCTTTGAACCACCCTAAAACTGGAATATCTTTAACAATTAGTTCTGATGGGTTTTCATTAAATCTTTTTAGTTAGTTGTCAGTGTACTTCAGAGGGGGGAATATATATATGCATATATATATATATAAATACATATATATATACACACATATATTTTCACATGCTTAACAGATGTGGGTGGGAATCAAAGCCGAGCTGAGCAGAGCTACATAGTCAGCTTGCAGTGGTTTCCCCAAACAAAAGGTCAGCCGTTTATAATGACATCCCTAGAGTGATATATGTGCACATTAGAAAGTTAAATCTCATGAAAAGAATGTCCAATAAAGCCATCAATTTTATTTTGGGTTCATCTGGCTGCAATTTCTGCCTGCAGTCATTTCACTGCAGGAAAACAGCACTGAGCGGGCACCTGGATTCACTTCAGGGTCTCTGGTCCATGAACTATGACATTCCACACATAGTTTCCCAATGCAAAGACTGAAATGCCAGCTCCCTACTTCTTAGCTCACTGTCTGCAGAACATTCCCTGCCCTTTGATGTGAAAGAAAAATATTCCACTTTAAAACATTACAGGGAACTGGGTTTTCTGGGGTTTTTTTGAAAGAAGCCAAAACAACACCACCATTGTGGCCACCCTGATTGTAGTGACAATTTTGGAAAAGACTATCTTCCAGTTCCAAACACTGAGTTTACCTCTCCCTAAAGCTGGCTCCCTGTCTGGTATTCTAAGGGAAAAGAAATCATGAGCAGAATTTCCTATTATTATCCTTAAAAGAAAGGTCACCTCTTTCTTCTTTTTTAGGGGGGGATGGATTATTATATCAAATAATTAAGAATTTCTCTATCCTTAAAGTGCCAGTGTAATCTGTTACTAAATGTGTGTTTAAATCAACGTTTTATAACGTTGCTGCTGTTTTCAATGAGTCTCTCCTCCCCTTCCAACCAGGCATTTGGAGCTATAATAGCAGTCCTAGTTACCTCCGACTGAATAATTATAACAGTGGGCCAATTAAACTAATCACCTTTCCACATATTTTTATCCGGCTTACAGATGTAAATCTCCCCCAGAATGCTGGGAATGAAAGGCTCCTCCTCCAGTGGCACCAAGGACTTCCCTGGAAAAGTCCAGACCATCATGGGCAAGTTCAACTCTCAGCCAAAATTAATACGTAACACTTACAAAAATGTGATATTCACGTACAGTCACCACACATTCAACTGTCTCCTCCAAGGAAATCTAAGGCGTCTCCACTATTATTCCTTAAACTATTTTCATTTCATTCCAAAGTCTTACCTTCACATTAATGTGGTTTAGCTTAAACAGCAAAACGATACCAAATCCTCTAAAAAGAGATTCCAAAGAATGACACTGCTATAGACCATGGGATTTTAGCTACTTGGCAATCCATCGTGTGCATTTCTGGGTGGCGGGAAAGATTTTTTTTTTTTTTTTTAAGGAGATTTCAGATTCAGAGGTGAGGCATTTGCTATGGAGAAACTGAATTAATAACTCCTTGGAGAAATTGTACTTGATGATTCACACAGAATCTGCTGGCTCTGAAAAGGAGGACACATTCCCAACCAAAGGCCAAATGACAAGCAGTGAAAAGGGAAAATTCCAACCCCAGGCACAAACAGCTGGTGGGCAACACACTTCATTTGTGCAAAGCTAACCCAGACACAGACACATGCCCTCCCCAGGTGAAACTGCCACCTGAGGAGCCCTGCTTCTGGCCCAGGTGAGCATTTGGAAGCAGTTCACAGAACTCAGTTGACACCTTACGTCCTGAGATGGCTTGTCTTGCTCTAAAAATCCAATTAGATGGCTCAGTACTATTTCAAATACAGATCACAGCTTCTTACACTACTTCACTTACTAGTATAAACAAGGATTTTCCCCAAAGTGTTAGAGAGTGCTGTAGGAACTCAAATGATTGCCTACAGAAAAGATCACATCAGTTGCCACCTCGGATATCATTAAGAGCATAATAAGGGCATTGAGAAAGAGCTTCTCAATGGGGTGAAGGGACAACGCTACCAATTAAGGAAACAAAGGAGGAAAGGATTAAGGACCTTTTGTTACTTTCTCTTTCCAAAGTACCCTAAACTATGTCTTTAGGGAAGGACAACAAAATCACACAAAGCTGCCCTAACTTTTCTCCAGCCAGAGTGGAGGAAAAATCAGGTAATCGCTTAAAAAATTCACTTTCAGGCAACAGGTACTTCAAAAATTCAATCAATCAACAGGCAATCAATGTTCTGATGAAGCTACCAAATAAAAACACTTCCCAAGTCACAACTCGGTGAGAAGACTTTTCCTATTTGGGATTCTAAATCTTAGAAAAAGAATAAATACAAGAGTAAATGCATCCTGATTTTTTTCTCTCTCTTAGTTAGTCAAAACTTTTTAAGTCAACAATGTTCAATAAATTCCATTTTATCAAACAAAACCCCCACACTGGCTCAATCCTTTAAATGTGCAAAATGAGAAAGCACACATGTTTTAGTGAGATCCTTGGATTTAATGTGTTATTTCCTATGAGAAATTAGCTCCCCAACTTTTAAAAGGAAGCAAGCGAGGGATCTTGTTACAACCACAGAGCAGGGAAAATTCTCAATACTCAACACAGATGTGAAATAAACAGCAACATATTACTCTCAAAGAACTGGAGATAGCCATCTTCTTTGAGAAGCCTTTTGTTACCTGGACAGCCTTAGGCTCAAAGACCCCACACATATTCAACAGCAAGGATCATGTGAGCCCACCTACCTCTCCAGACTGGAGGCCATAAATCCTGAGCTGCACCCTGCTGCTCACACCACTGCGGCTAAACACAGTCCATTCCCTCCCTCGTCCTGCCCAGCACCCAGACCAGAGCTTCTACATTCAAGCATCCCTTCCCAACACCTTCCCAGGATGCCCCCTCTGCCATTCAGAATTTACCAGAATAATCCACTCACTGGTTGCTTGTTTCAATTTACAACACGTAACATGCTACCTGAAAGAAAAATCTAAATATTCCTGGACAATCTATAAAACGTGATTATAACACACAATTCATAGTCCTTTTCTTGGCTCAATTTTAAAAATACACAACATAATATTTATACTGATGTGGGAATCACATCTTTGTGGCTATGGTACATGGGCTCCAACCAAGAAATGAGAAGACCTGGGTTTCAGATCTGACTGCTTCTCTTTGGGTAAGTCATTGCACTTCTCCTGAGCCTCTGCTTTGTCATCTATAAAATTCAAGGGTCTTAGAGGCACTTGTAATTCCGAAATGCTGCATCACCTTCCTTCTTAGATTGGTCTCTCAAATCCAGTCTCTGGAGGCTCCTCCTTCTTTTAACCTCCACATTGTCTTGGCTTTTGCCCTTCGGGTGTCCCAGTGAAGAATCTTTTGTTTAAAAGACAGCACTGAGGTTCCCCAGGGGCTGGAGGGTTAATGCAGGTCTCCTGGAGCAGGATGTGCATAATCAAACTCAGACAGCAGCTGCTGAGTTGGAGCTAATCCTTAGAGGACTGCTCAGCCCTCTTCTTTCTCTGGAAGTGAAATTGCCTGGCACCAGGCCTGTTCTGGCTGCTGGGACCTTATGTTTTCAGCACACTGCAAACAACATCTTCTGTAGATTCAACTCTCAAAATGTCAATGGATTTTTCTGTTTTGCTTTTTCAAGCTGGCTCTCCAGATGCAAGTACTTCAAACAGAAGCATACACAGTATCCACACACCCAACACCATATACAAACCCTGTGGAACAGGAAAAGGCGCTCTAATGGACAGGGATGTAAGAGTCCCTGTTAATGGAATTGTCACTGCTCCTGTGTTCACCGTGACAGGCAATATTTCACAGAACAGCGGAAGTGAATAAAAGAGTAAAGATGACCAATTTAGAAATTGCTGAATGTAGAGACCTCACACTAACCCCTAATTCTGATCTGGTGTGTCCCTGTAGTCACAAGCTACTCTTACTTCAGTTCCATGGCCCTCCAAAGTGAAAACGACTATGCTTTTGTTTTCTTGGAAATAAAATGCTTTCTGTTTAGAGATTCAGGAGAGTGTTTTACAATGTGTACTTTTAAAAGTAAAAAAGGTTGTCCCTGCAAAGTTTTCTTCGCTGGATTCTTCTGTTCCACTATAGGTAGCAAAAGTAACCTAGTGCTGAACTTCAAGTGAGAAAAGAATCACTGTCCTGAGAATCACTTCGTTCTGGGTAACAACTGTTTACTAAATTAGTCAAATAAGTGGCTGGTATAAATTGTCAGAGGCCATCAACTTGTTCATAGGGCTCATTTTATATTACTATGTCTAAAACATAACATAAAATCCACTGGGATTTTAAAATTTTTTTCCCTTCTTCCAAGGCCAGCCTGCTCCCATACAAGCTGGATACACACTTAGGGCACTCGCTGCTTCCTCCTGAGGGCTCTTGCAGGGAGGATGTTTGGATGAATTTTGTTCAGTTTGGGCTGCTTTTGTGTCTTTGGGTGGAAAACATTACAATCAAACCATCGAAATAATCGTAACAAAGCAGCAGGACAAGACAGACTCGGATCACTTCCTGACACAGAACTAGGATGGGCCTCCTCCAAATGGTTCCACTTGAAGACTCTGCCAGACTTCAGATCAAAAACATTGAGTGGATTAAAATTAACAGCTTAAGAGGTGAACCATATTACTCCTAATTATTATTACCGCTCTGTTCATGCTCCAGCTGTGAACAATTAAAAGCCTATGCTATATTTCAAAATTTTCCCACAAACCCAAAAACAAAATTAAGACATTTCTGTAAGAACTTTCATATTTTTCCGTAGTTAAACAGCTCTCAAAGGAAGGCAGTCCGTCTTTCCAAATTCCACAAAGCAGAAGCATGCAGTGTCCTTTTGGGGTTTTCTTATTTTTTCTCCTCCTCTGTCAGGCATTTTCTCAACTAGACTTTTTTATACAATGAAACTAAATAACTTGGGTGAGTTGGCAACTAACGAGTGGTGGATACTCAGGACTCCAAGTCCTCACTGGCAGAGACAGGCCAAGGACCAGACAGATCTATAGCATGCAGCACTCCAAAAGATCCCATGATGCCTTCCACGTCAGGGAGGAAGAGAAAAAGGAATAAACACTAAGAGTAAACCCACCACTCTGCTACTTTCTCTTTGTACCCCTAACAAGTGGGCTCCATGGAAGCAGGACAGACCTCATGACCAAGTCTCCTGATGTAGTTATTGTCTGTCTTATATTCCTACCTTTTAAACTTGCCCATTTTCTCTAGTCACTAAAGTTAAGACCAAAGGAAAAAGGACATCGATCACAACTGAATCTGTTTTTAAGATTCACATAAACACTGAGGCAAATATGTACCTATAGTACTGCATATAAATCATTCAGATAAATTGACAAGAACTGGGAGTCTAGAAATAAACCCTTGCATTTATGGTCAACTGATTTTCAGCATGGATGCCAAAACAATTCAGTGAGGAAAGAACTGTATTTTTAACAAAAGATACTCGGGCAACTGGATACCACATGTGGGGGGAAAAAAACACTGAGGCTGCATTCCTACCCCACAACATGTGCAAAAGTCAATTCAAAATGGATTATAGACCTAAATGTAAGATCTAAAACCATAAAATTCTTCAAACACAGAAATAGACCTTAGCAATCCAAGCAACAAAGGAAGAATCATAAACAGGACTTCATAAAAATTAAAATCTTTGGTACTTCAAAGGAGACTAACGAGAACTAAAAGAGAAGCCATAGAACTAGATAAAATATTTATAAATTGTATATCTGATAAGGGCCTTGGATTCAGAATATAAAAAGAACTCTTAAAACAGTAATAAAAAAACAGTCTAACTTTAAAGTAGGCAAAGGATGTGAATAGACATTTCTTCAAAGAAAAAATACAAATGGCTAATAGGAAAAAAGGATGACTTGCTCATCATTAGTCAGTAGGTAAATGAATATTATGATTAGAATGAGATCCCACTTTACACCCACTAGAACGCCTATAATCAAAAGGACGGACAGTAACAAACAGGGATAAGGGTGTAGAGAAATCAGAATGCTGGTGCACTGCTGGTGGGCGTGTAAAATGGTACAGCCACTTTGGAAAGCAGCATGGCAATTCCCCAAAAAGTTAGAGTTACCATATGACCTAGAAATCGCACTCCTAGGAACATACCCAGGAGAAATGAAAACATTTACATATGTCCCCACAAAAACTTGTATGTGAATGCTTACAGAATATCATCAGCCAAAAAGTTTAAACAACCCAAATACTATTTGGCAATAAAGAGAATGAAGTACTGACACATTCTACTACAAGAATAAACCTCAAAAACATACTAAGTGAAAGCAGTTAATCACAGAAGACTATATATGTTCTGTATGACTACACTTATGTGAAATGTCCAGAATAGGAAAATCCACAGAGATAAAAAGTAGATTCGTGGTTGCCTAGGACTTGGTTGGGATGGAAAGAGAACAATGCAGTGGGGTATGGGGTTTGAGGGAGGATGAAAAATGTTCTTGAATTTTATTACAGTGACTATTGCACAACTCTGAATACACCAAAACCCACTGACCTTTACACTTTAAATGGATGAATTTTTGTGTCAACAAAGATGTTAATTACTCTATATGTACACACACACACACACACACACACACACATACACACACACACAAGCTATGAGTATAAAATATTATTTGGCAATTATACCCATTGCATGGCTAAACAATTTTTTAAAGGAATAAATAATTTCCAGATAAAGGTAGGTAAACTTTTTGTCCCAAGCTCAGTGTTGAATTATGCATTTTTAGAAGACCTCAGACCTGGAATTTAAAACAGCAAAAATGTTAGCATAGAGGTGAGGTTTGCAGAAAGTCATTCCAAACTTTTTAGTTTCTCATTCTAAAGCAGTGATTCTACAACTTCAGTATGTTTGCACCACATTAAAAGGCAAGGACTAGGACAGGAACCAAGAATGTGCATTTTTAACAAATCATGCCCACCCTCGAGATGATTCTAATTCAGCAGTGTGAAGACAGCATGGGGGGCAAGGAGACCCACTCCTCCAGTGCAGCACTGGGTTCTCCAGGCAGTCATGAGGCTAATGGGCCATAGGGTGGTGGGCATATCAAGATGACCCTGGAGTAGCATTTCCCACCTGTCTATGATAATTCTACCAATTTTCATAGATATTTTGGAGATTTTCAAATTTAAAGATTCTGATAAATAATGCTCCATGAAATGTTTGCCGTTAAAAGAGGAGATTCGTCAACACCTCAAGACCAGCCAGAATGCAATACTCAAAGCCTCATGATCCTTTCTGGAGCACACTCACTTGCCTGCTTTAGGACAACTCTTAGATACCAGGACAACAAGACCATGTATCCAGTGGATAATACTCAGAGCCTAAAATACAGGAAAACTCAGCTGGGAATTTTCAGCTATGGAACATAGACAGCTGGCCTTCACATCCCAGTTGTTTCCTGTCTCAAACAGATGGACAGCATTTTTCCTTTCAGTAAGAACTTTACCTCCTACTCCAACATCTATTTACCATATCATAAGCAACCTCTGTCTTCCTTTCTGGGAGGAAGAAATCTGAGCTGGGGCAGCTAGATGAAGTGGCATCTTCACTAGAGGAAATGGTTAGTCATTAAAGATTACTGCATTCTAAATGACAACTGTAACCAATTTACTTGGCTGGCAGAGAAGAGGGGAGAAAAGAATACAATGTTAAACTCCAGGCTGCAATTTTAGAAAATCTACTCCAAGACACAGGTAGAAAGGGGGGTGGGGGAAGACTTCTTTAAGAAACAGCGCTGCCATTGCAGAATCATCAAATGTTTGGCTGCAGAGATCAGCAGGTTTTACAAACAGGGAAATGGAGGTAAAAGAGGTTGAGTAATTGGCCAGCAGTCACAGCTGGTGACTGGCAGGGAAAGGCCAGCCTCCATGCATCTGAGCTGGCTACCTGTCCAGCATTCTCTTACCTCACCAAGAATAAGAAAGGAAACATGGAAGCCAGTGCTATCTGTGACAAAGAAAAGAAGAGAAGTTTACAATCTAGGGTCCTTCTGGTCCTCATTGGTTTCAGTGGTGCTTATCAACTGGTGTCACGTAAGGTGCATAAGGAAAGCTTTGCACAATGGCCCATAAGACATGGGTGTAGATGGCACCGTGTGAACACCCTCACCCAGTCTAAGAAGCACTACCTGTGGCAGAGGGTGGAGGAAGGAAAGCTCTGGAAACAGTACCTCCCGAAGCCCTGACAGGCTGCACTGGGACCCTTCCCTCCATATTCCTCACCAGCGTAGCTCATGCTCCTGCCTCTCCCATTTGAAGCTCTCTTCCCCCTCAAGGCCATTCCCTGTGTCTCAAGTTTGCCTAAACTCCCAGAGACACACCTCTCAGGCTCCCACCGGAAGTCAAGTTGATTATTCTATCTGATCAAGTACCTGTCAGAGTCACTCAAAGGTTATATAGCTACACAGTCCCTAAATTTGGCAAATAGAGATTTTTGTCATCAGTTTAACAGAAAGTTGGTCCTAAACTGCCCTCCTCTATCTGAGGACAACAAAAGATTTTTAGACCCCATCAGAACAAGTTATCAGGAAAGTAAATACATTTTAAGTTGCTCGGCATGCAACTTCAAAATATTATAAGAATCATAGAATCTTCTAAGATTAGAAGGAAGCTGGCCAGTTCAGTTTATCTCCCCAGCCAGAGGATGATCTGTCTCCTCTAAGAACCCAACTAAAGGGTTCTGTATGGGCTCGCTTACCTGCAGGCATGGACCCTCACTGCTCCCAAGCTGCCCAGCCCATTGCTGCCAGGCTTCCAGAGAGCTCCTCCCTTTCAGCCAATGAAAACCAATATCCTGGGCAGTCTCCACCCGTTTCAGTCCTGACTGTCCAAAAGACAGACAGATCCAAGAGGAAGGATAGATGCCAGTCACTTCAGTTTATCTCCTTAGTTCTTAGTAGGTGATGATACTTTTGGAACATGTTTTTATTACTGTTTTTAAAATTTCCAATAAAATAAAAACCAAACCCTTTGCACATATAGAGTGCTAAAAGAAAAAACTTTTATATTCAATAAACTAAAAGGTTTCATTCAATGAATTCTGAACACATTTGCGTAAATAGTTCATGGCATGGAGTTTGTTTGAATCCTCTGGGTTCTCTGTCTCTATTTATACCTCAAAGCACAGAACAACAAGAGCAGCCTGGTAAAGACTCACAAAAGTAGTTAATGCTCAGAGGAGAGAAACAGCAAACGCCAGGAGGCATATCACAAATGCTCTCTTAATATTTATTAAACCAACAATAGTGTTTGGATAAATCTTATTAACAGAATACACAAAGTTCTGGCAAATAGAATTTTAGTTCATTTACATCAGCTGTGCCTACCATCCACTTTTTTTTTTATTAAAAAGACAATAAGCATTTGGTTGAGAAGCTTGCAAATGGCATGCTATTTGAATACTGTGTATTATTTTCCTATCATTATAAGACGTCAAAACTTTTTTTTGAAAAGTATTACATACTATGCTCTTAAAATGTTTCCATCACATATAACTGAACTATTTTCATCATTTCTTGTGGAAAAGGTCTTCGATCTTAGAAATCACTTCAGATCCTTTGTGCAATAAGCATAAAAAAACCTATCAAAGGAAACAAAACCCTGAGGAAATGGTAAACACAAGTTCAAGTCATTTCAATAACACCCACTGTTTGATGGGCTACAGGCCTCTATTCACACGATCTTTAGCAATTAAATATTCAAATCATTTAATTTAGACCATTTTTAAAAAGCATTTGCCAAAGATGGATAAATGTATCCTTCCCTTTTTTCAAATCTACCAAACATTAAAATAAGAGTACATTACTACAGTCTATGTTTATTAAACTTCACAAATAAATGTGTTCCTAAATGCCTTATCTAATGCGCTAATAATCTCCAAACATTCCATAGTTGACACAGTAAATACCTGCTCCTCTACTTTAGGCCCCCCAATTCTCTACTTCCCTTTCTTGCCAGTTAACTAAAGAGTAAGGTCAAGCTCGCTCTGTACTACACCTGCTATTTAATGGATTGCCTCAGAGATGTAGATGTAGACTAAGGGCCATTCCTGAATCCATATCCATGATCGCTCCTCAGGCACGGCCCTCAGTCTACATCTACATCTCTGAGGCTTCCCCAAGGGGAATGGTTATTTGTGCCAAAATTATCTTAGAAAATCAGGCAAGGTTAAGACCAGACTTGAAAGGAAAAGAGAAGTTACAATGGGGTAACCAGGGCACAGGTGATAGGATGAGGCCTAAGAGATGGTATCCCATCCCTGTCTCTCAGGTAACAAGTCCTTCCATTTCTCTTCGGGGAACCATTTCTTTCCTATCATGGTCCATGGTATTCAGGTGACACTCCACATGTGGTTCTGGGAATGATGCATGTGATCAGACCAGGCCAGACCAAAAGCCAAGAGTCAACGTGAAGCTACTCCGGGATTCACACTGCAATGGCTGGGGAAGAGCAGCTCTTGCTATTGCAGCTGCCAAGAGGTCAGGCTGTTAACCTGGAGTTGCCATCTTGACACCACCCACCACCATCAACCTCTAAAACCCTCCCTTCTTAGTAACATCACCTCTCCAGACTTTAGCTGGACACATGGCTGTCAATGTAGAGACTACATTTCCCAGCATGCACTGCAACTCATGTGGCCATGGGTCCACGTTCTAACCAATGGGACATACGTGGAGTGATGTGTTACAATTCTAGGCTGTCCCTGAAGGGGTATGTCTACCCTTGACTTTTTGTCCTGGTTGGGTGTACAGTAATGGTGGAACCTCCACCTTGGACTCACAGGTAGAGGCTGCATGTGAACAGGGCAGAGCTATCCCACCAGCCCTGTCTATGGACCATTAAATCAAAGAGAAATAAATCTACTTTAAGCCACTATGTTTGAGGATCTCTTCTTAGCAGTTTAACTATTATCTTAATTCTATAAGGCCAGAGAGTGACTAAAACAGGGAAATTAAGCTAGAGATAGATAAAACCTAAGGTTTGATGAGCGCATGTATGCCTCTTGATTCAGCCATACCATACCTGATGACAGCACTTCTCCTGGACCTTTGCATTAGCTGAGCCACAAAGTTCTGAGCCACACCAAGTGGCTGCCTCAAAGTCACTGCCCAGCAGAACAAAAGCAGCAGTCCTATCTCCTCAAAAAACAAATTGTAAATTAAGGGCATTCTAAGGGCTTCTATAAAGGAAACTCACTATTTCCATAAAGCAGTGTTTCACAAACTCTGATGTGCTTATGAGTCACTAGGAATCTTGTTAAAATGCAAACTACGATTCAATAAATCTCAGTGGGATTCAAGATTCTGGATTTCTAATAAGTTCCCCTGGGTGGTGCCCTTGCTAGCTAGTCTAGGCCACCTTTTTGGATAGCAAGATCCAAAAGCAGTGGCAAGTCTAACTGCACATTAGAATCATCAAGGCAGCTTCAAAAATAAAAACCACTATCAGAATTCCACAAACAGGAACTCTCATTTAATACTACCCTGCTGTCAGGGGTAAGAACCACTGCGCCAATAGGATTTCTGATTCCATTGGTCAGAAGTGAGGGCCACAATCCGCATTCTGCACAAGCTCCTGAGTGATGCAGATGCTGCTAACACTTCCACACTTTGAGAACCACTGGCCTAAAGCTAGGGTCACTCCTTGTCACTGACCTCAGCATGCATTGCAGAAAACACTTCTATCTACTAATTCTGTCAATGCTCCAGGACATTCATCAGAGATACACCCTTGCCTGAGAAAGGGGAGAGGAAAATTCTCATTTCCATGCCTTTATTAATTTCTAAGATTAGTCTCTGCGTGCTTAATAAAAACTAATGTAAAGGCACATTTAACGCTACCATTGCCAAAATAATAAGCAGTAATGCTGAATTTCATTCTAGATGTTACAGACTTACCGGGTTTAAAAGGCTGTGAACCATAGGTGAATGGCTCATCTTAACAGCTTTCTCAGAATAATCCCTATCCTAACTCCACTGTAGGACAGATACATGTGGAGAAGCAGTTTCTAAAGGGTCAGCATTTTAATGTTATCCTGCTGAGCAATTTTGAAAAGCTTTGAGAAATCCAGAATTCTTAAGCAAGGTCTTTTTTTTTTTTTTTCTTTTGGAGTCAATTAAAGATATCCTCTCTTTTATTCAACGGATGGAAAAATGTGTTTTTCAGAGTTGAGTGAGGGCAAACATGCTCCCAAATTAGATACGTGAACAAAGTAAACTATGAATAGATTAGATAATGGGCTGCTGCTTTTTTCTTAAGCAAGAACTAAAGACAACTCAGATGTCTTTTCCCAGGGCAGCCTGAAGCACACTCTCTTCCTACTTCAACCGGAAACAATTGAACTGCATGGAATGAAAGCAACTTGAACTGGTTCCAAGCAGGGGAACTTAAGTGCAGTGCCCACAGGAGGCCATCATTAAGACACATGTGGAGGCCTTACACATGGGCAGCAAACTCAGGCGAGCCCTAGAATACATTTCCAATCAGTAAAACACAATTTCTCTGTTCAGAGCAGGAACTCAGGCAAATCTAATAAGCTGACCAAACACACTTTTCTATAACCAGACCCAGAGGACAAGTGTCCTTTGTTCTACTCAGGAAAGCTCTCCTTCAGAAAGGGAAATGTTTACATTTTTTTTTAAGACATCCTCAGATAAACGTAATTTCTAGGCATATAATCTTTTGTCTGAAGAGCTCTTGAAAGTATCACAGTCCACCAAAATAATTATCAAAAAAGTACATACCAGCAGGTGTTCACCCAGAAAGACAGGAAAGGAAGGAGTTGGAAGGGAGCAGGCACCTCCCTAGGAGTCCTGCAAAGCCATCCCTGCCACCAAGGGGCTTGGTCACAAGCCACAGAGCGCAAGCTTTAAGAATAGAGTTGTGCCTTCTAGACTGCCCCGCAAGCTGGACACAAGAAGTCACCCTAGGCAGTGGTTCTAAACCTTCTAGAAGTGAGACTCACCTGAGCTTTACAAAGTCACCCATCTAGATTCTGATTTTGTTAGTGAAGGTGAATTTAATGTGTAGCAGGGCTGAGAACACCAATCTAGAATATGCTCTTCACTAACCAGATGAAGAGGTTAGAGAGGTTGTAACCCTCTTCCTTCCACCAAAACCCAACAGCCACAAAGAGAGAATTAAAAAGAGGAGAAAAAAAATCCATCCTTTCCCTCTGACTTTCCTTCCTGGTCAATGGCACCATTCTCTCTCAGGTTGGAAACCTCATGTGACAATCATGTCTTTGATCAGCCTATCGAATGAGCCATCTGTTTCCATCACCGTCAGCACTGAGACACCACAGACTCCATGCCAGACACTCTTCTGAGCACTTGACAAGCTAATATTAACTCAGGAACCCTCCTAGCATCTCTGCAAGGTGGCTACTATGACCAATCTCCTTTTCACGGATGTGAACAAACATGGAGGCCTAGACATATTATGTAACCTGCTGGTCACACTGCCAGGAACTGGCAGAGCTCAGATTTAGAAAGAGTTTCCCAGGGCTGGAGTTGTGGCTCAGTGGTAGAGTGCTTGCCTGGCATGTGAGAGGCCCTAGGTTCAATACTCAGCACCACATATAAATAAATAAAATTGAACAAAAGGTCCATTGACAACTAAAATATGTTTACATATATATTTTATATGAAAATATATGTATATATATTTACATATATATGTGCTTACATATATATGTATGTATATATATATGTGTATATATGTGTGTATATATATATGTATAAAATAAAAAGTTTCTCACTGGGGCTGCGGTGCAGCACAACAGTAGAGATGTTTGCCTAACATACACAAAACTCTAGATATGATCTTCAACACTGCAAAAATAAGTAACAAAATAGATTCCCATTAACTTCACCCCTCAGCTTTTCCATTACCCAACTGAAGCTTGTAGACAGAAGCCATCAAAGAAAAATGTTGAATGTTTGTAAAGAAATCAGAATACCAGTGGCCTAGGGTGTTAGGCCGACCAATGCAAATTAAGAATCTGACACTTCATTATTCTGGGCTGAAGTCCTTAGACTACATTAAAAAGTGGTGAGACATTTAAATATTTTCACTGCTCTCTCAAACGATTATAGTATCATGCCAGGACTACCAAAAGCTAGAAAAACTGAAAATCTTCTGTTAAGCCACATAAAACACACTCTTGGCAGTTGTGAGACAATCACAGATAATGAATGGAATTGCCTATCACAGTTCTAACTACAGAGCAGGAGATCAGAGTAGTAAGTTTTCACATTATTGCCTTTCAATAAAATCCTCTCCTTAAAAAAAAAAAAAACCCACAGACATATTTTCTGAAAATGGTTGATGCAAATGTATTTATGTTATGCGAAGATTTATAAAAACAGTATTCAAGAGAAAACCATTGAAAGAAAGAATGGATCTACTCCCAAAATGGAACTGGGCACAAAAAGTGTTTCTACCTGGGCCATATGGGCCCCAGACTCTCCTCCTGGGCACATGGACTTATTACTAGTATAAAAATCCAAGGAATGCTCTTTATCCCTCCACTTACAGTAATAGTCTTCCCCCTACCCTCAGAAAAACACAGTATTAATTCATGAAGATTTTGCTTTGAGTCCTGATTCTTATCTCCAGGAAGCTTTTATTGCCTCTTCTGCTTACAAGTCTCTATAATCTTCGTAAGATTTACAAATCAACTTTATTTCAGTCTCTGGTCTCTGTGGGTCTTCCAAATTTTCAGGGCTCTCAGTTTGTTCGCTCTCTCCCATAATTAGCCAGAAGGCTCATGAACAAGTAAAGGAATTAGCTGGAGTACAGAAATTAAACATCGCCTTAAATTATTCATTCTGCACAAAACACATTAACTACATTGATGCTGCTGCATTTGGTGCTTCCTTTCTTCATCATCGTGTGCCAGACGCAAGTATATTAGGTGCTCATCATTTTCATGGGGGTAAAGGAGAAGAAGCCAAAAAAGGAAAGTTCTATGCTAATAAAAAAATACTAATAAGTCAGATAGCCTAAGCTCAACATAAAACTCTGGCATTAACTGTCTGTCATCTTGGACAAACTACTTAACCTCTCTCTTTGTTTCTCCTTTTTGAAAGTCAATTCCAGCTCTAACATCCATTGTTACAAGGATCAAAAAAGCAGAATCTAGAATACTACAATGAGAATCATCCCAACTCTGCCAAAAACACTTGATCCTAACTGAATCCCTAAAATAAGATACAGCCTCTCACCTTCTGGAGCCCAGAAATTAGAGCAAAAAAAAAAAAAAAAAAAAAAAAAAAAATTAGAATGGATAAAATATGAGGTTTATTTCTCCCTAAAACAAACATCAATAGACTGTTCAGGTTCTAAACAACTTCTTATTCTTTGTACTTTTTATACATTTGACTATCTGGAAATCTTTCCTTAGAAAGCAGATAGGAAAAAAGAAAAATATGAAAATCAAGTGTCTTGAGGTCATTAATAGAATTCTGATTTTTCTCCAACACACCGTGCCATTTCAGGGAAGGTGTATATTGTTTTTTGGGGAAAGCAGTGACTTCTCTTCTACAATGGGCTCTTCTTATCCTTCTACATTGGAACTTTTGGGCAGCTTTAATTGCTACTATGTCCACCTAGATTCAGACAAGAATGTACTCACATTCTACAAATAATTCATATTATTTATGGGTCCTACTTATTTTTGATTACCCTAAATGATCAAAATGTAGATAACAGCTTGAAAATAAGCACCATAGCATAATTTCTTTTTAATTTTCAAGACCAGTCACAAGCTTTGCACTATTGCATTACTATAGTAATAACTAACAATTACTGATTGACCTGCCAAATAACTCATCAAGATAGTCACAAAATCTAATATAATCAAACCAAAGCCTCATGCTTATTTAAATGCATTCAGGGGGCTGGGGCTGGGGCTCAGTGGTAGAGCGCTCATCTAGCATGTGTGAGGCCCTGGGCTCAATCCTCAGCACCACATAAAACAGAATGAAGGTCTTATGTTCACCTACAACTAAAACAATATATTTTTTTAAAAAATGCATTCAGAAACGGGACCTAAAGTTAATATTTTAAATTAGTAAACTTAATCAGTGTTAACTTCTTTAAGCACTTTGCAATTGTAACACCAAGTATGACCCCAGATTTTCTAGGAAATTTCCAACGTGCATGGAAG
The DNA here is from genome assembly GCA_020662805.1 of Glaucomys volans. Lineage (NCBI taxonomy): Eukaryota > Metazoa > Chordata > Mammalia > Rodentia > Sciuridae > Glaucomys > Glaucomys volans. The sequence continues at coordinate 599,536 of JAJEJO010000571.1, read as the reverse complement.
TCCATTATGTGCCTCATCTAAATGTCATTCAGGAAACATGGGGAATGGAGGAAGAAAAAGTTTACTTCAGCATCACATTCTGCCCAGTAAAAAATAAAGTTGACCTGCATTTGTGAAAATATATGTCTCTTCGTGTCAGGGGTCAGAATTCAAGTGAGAAACACAAAACCTATGCCTTCATATTCACACAAATATGACATATTCCCAGAATCACAATATGGAAAACTAGGAGAGAAACAAACATGTTCTAAACACCCATAGCAATAGGTCAGGTTTTATGTTGGACATTTTCAGTCATTATTGAGGCTGATCTTCAAAATAACCAAAAAGCAAATACTACAAGCTCCAGTTTTACATTAAAGAAACAAACTCAGAGATAAGAAAATTCCCTGAGCCACATGGCTTTTAAGTAGTAATACCAGAAACCGAACCCTAATTTATCAAATTCCAAAGTCTTAAACATCATCTCTTGCCTAATCCTAACTCAGAATAATTAACCCTGGCAATGCTATACATTTACTACAACTCCACATAAATTAAAATCTGTATGTGTTATGACCCATCCTTTGAAGGGCCATCACACACCTGTCCTGTCACCCTTACAACTTCAGACTGTTGCCTAACAACTCAGTAAACAGTGGCCTTTGGTTCCTAAGCATGTCAAGTGAATTAAGTCATCAGCAGATGTACTAACCTAATATAGCAAACTTTCAGTTACCCAGAATTTAGGGGCCTTTATAGTAACATTTTAATGTATATTTATGGAGTGCTTTTTCTGCCTCCATTGAGATGATCACCTTGGTATCCCCCTTAAATTGTTGTTTTGTTTTATGTACTGGGAATTGAATCCAGGGCCACATCCCCAGTCCTTTTTTACATTTTATTTAGAGACTAGGTCTCGCTGAATTGCTTGGGCCTTCACTAAGTTGCTGAGGCTGGCTTTGAACTTGTGATCCTCCTGCCTCAGCCTCCCAAGCCACTAGGATTACAGAATTATAGGCATGCACCACCATGCCCATGATCTCCTGCCCCCTCCACTTAAATTGTTAATATAAATGCACCGTTTTTCTTATGTCAAAGCATTCATTGATAAGTTCTATTCTGGCTCATCATTATTCTTTTAATAAGTGGCTGTATTCAATTTGATAATATTATATTCAAAATTCTGCCATCTTTGATCAGTGAAATCTGTGTATAGATGTGTTTTTGTGTGTAAGAATTGTCTGGTTCTGACACAGATTCATACTAATCTCTAAATGAAAAGGAACACCCTTCTATTGTTCTCTAAGCTCTGGAACAAGAAGTATCTGTTCCTTAAAGGACTGACTGACAGAACTTACCTGTAAAACCATCAAGGGCTGGTGCCATTTTTTTATAATTGAATTTTATTTATTTATTTATTTAGGTACAGGGGATTGAACCCCAGGGGCACTTAACCACTAAGCCACATCCCCAGACCTTTGTTTTTTTTTGTTTTTTTTTTGTTTTTTAATTTTGAGATAGGGTCTTTGTAAGCTGCTTAGGGTCTTACTTAGTTGCAGAGGCTGGCCTTGAACTTGCAATCCTTCTGCCTTAGCCTCCCAAGCTACTGGGTATAACTGAAATTTTTCTCTTGTACCATTTAGCTAATGTCCCCCAATGGCAACATTTTTATAAAAACTATAGTAATTATCACAACAAAGATATCAATGCTAATGTAATCCAACAATCTTACTGCAGTTTCCCCAGCTTTACTTGTGCTCGTGTATCTGTGGGTGTGTGTGGGTGCACATGTGTGTCATTTACATCTACACAACTCATCATTTTGTATATGTTTCTGTGTGTTTATATAAATATATGCATTTCTGCATGTGTATAAGCTTCTTCATATATATAACCTGACTTAATATAACCAAGATCTTACAAGACATAGTTTTATCTCCTTTATTATAAAGTCCCCAAGTTATACACATCCTTCAAACACACTTTTAATGGTATGTGACATTCAGTGTGAATCAGAATCTTTTATTTAACCATTACTCTGTCACTGCACACTTAGGTTGTTTCCATCTTTCAAACTATGATAAGTAAGGCTTCAATAAACACATTTGTAAACACTGTTTGCCCAGCTATGATTATTTCCTTTGGACAGATTTGCAGAGGTAAAATTACTGTAAAAAATGGGCTTTTCACATCTAACACTTATGGATTCATCCAGTCCCTGTAAGAACCCTTTCATCAGCCAGAAATAATAACTAGCATATTTTCTCACATCACTCACTTTTACAGAAAAGCTGTGTATAAACATAGGCCCAATATCTCAACACAGAGCTAGTTCACCCAAGACAAGGAAAAGGCTCTAGCTATAAAAAAGAAAGCTCATCAGGCACATCCCAAGTCACACTCTAGACTGGTACTTATCAGAAGAACCCATGTAGTTTGTAAGCCAAGCCCCTATTCTCCAGGAAAGCAGAAAACCAGGAACTATAACTAACATGTGGCATAGTGCATAAATATGCAATTTGCTAAAAGCTCCTCAGAACTTATTTTATGATATTCCATTTTATAGTTGAAAAAAATGAGCAAAGAGAAGCTAAGAAACTGGCCCAATATTACACAGCAAGTGTACTCTAATCCTGGCCAGTCTTGACTCCAGAACCCAGGCTCTGAGCCACCGTACCTTGAGCACGCTCATTTAGATTCTTGCTTGTGCACTCTATAGCATTCAGACCAGGCCCTGGTCTGAACTGGGAGCCACCTGGAAGGCACCAGCTAAAGGGCAAACTCTAGAAGTGGAGATCCAAGCCAGAAACCAAAAAAGGAGTCTGAGACACTTTATGAAACTTATGCCTTTAAAAGCCCCCAAATAACATCAAGCCATGTTGTCTTGAATCCCACAACATCAACCAGTCTTGATGGTACACTGGCTTATATTAGCAAACATATGGGAAAACATGTAGACATTAGTCCATGAATATACAAAGCAATGAGAGAGTCCTAATACACAACAAACACTCAGTTCAAGCTAATGGATTACCATCAGCTATTAGATACAACTTACCTTTCTTGTAATGTGAATGAATTCCTTGCTTCAATAATAAAATCAGAATTATTTCACTTTAAAACAATGTGTTACCCATTATTATACAATCTTCATTTGTCCATTAAAAATAAATAAAAATAAATTTTATAAAAGAAAGAAGTATTTGGGAGGGACTTCATAATTATTTATTGATTAGGTTAATGTTAGCATTTCCCCAATCACACCCTGAAGAACAAAAACAATAAATATTAAAGGCAAGAAAAGTTCCTCTAGTTCAACTCCGTCATTTTTATAGATGGCCCCACGGGGGCAAAGCCTTACTTTTTCCCTGCCTTAAAATGCTATATTTTCACTTTACTTTTCTGGTATTCAATAATAAATCATACAAAAATACATGGTTAACTTTTCCCCTTTGCTGTAAGAGCTTAAAAAAATCAATTTCCTTTAATAATTATATATCTTACTCCATGTGTCATTTTACCATGAGACTGAATTCTGTTAATATCACACACTCTTTCTCCATCAGTACTGTTTTTATTTACTATACCTGTATAATCAAAAGAAAGGAAAATAAACATCATGATGCTTTGTCAAGAGTACATTTACTGCATCTTTATGACATTTTTCATGAAATAAATTCAACAGAAGAAGAAAGAAATGTGAAAATGTCTTTAATAACATTGTCCTTTATTAACAAGTCTGTACCTCACCAACTGTTAAGAAATTGAAATGGGAAATCTCCAACAACAAGGCTTTTCCCTGTCTCTCCATCCTACCGATTCTTTGATATCTGAGAAAGACAGCTATTCACAATCCTGCTTCAGCAGTGGCCTTTCCTGTTCAGAAGCAGTTGCCCTCTAGTCTTGATTCTAAAGCTAATGCTGCCCTAGGAACAGACTTGTCAAAACGTGATCAAGATTTTTTAACAGTAGAACTTGAAGCTCAAAAAGCTAAAAGGAGACATTCCATGTATGTTTACCCTGAAAAATAAAAATATTCCCTTTCCCAGCTCCCAGGCCCCCACATTCACTCACTACCTCCGCCCCCATTCATGCTCCACGCCCAGCGGAACAGTAGCGCATGAGACAGATCCAGCTCTCTCCCTCCAACCTGCAGGAATCTCCACCCAGCCCAGGGAAGCCAGAGGAAGCATGAGTGCCCACTGCTGATGTGCCAGGGCTTCTCATCAGTGTCTCGTCATGCTTCACACCAGCCCTGCAGTGTTAATGAGGCTGAGTTCAGGAGGAGTCAAAACTGGCAAACTGGCCTGGACCATAGGGGCTGGTGGGTTCAGCCAACCCCCTGGCTTGCTGCCTTTGATGGCCAGAGTAAAAGTGAATTCAGCTGGAGTGCCCCACTGCCAGGCCCTGGAGGCTCAGCATCAAGAGGAGTTTACCCAGCTCCTGATCTGAGCTCAGCACTGAGCACAGCAGAGTATAGAGACAAGACCTCTCCTCTCAGATGGCACCACCTCCTTGGAGAGACGGTAGAGGGGTTAGAGGCCTTAAAGAGCATCTTACATCACTCCCTTATTTCACAGCCAAAAAAACAGGCCCAGGGAAAGGAAGAAAGAAAACCAGCACCTTCTGTGCCTCAAGCACCAATCATATGCTCCCTCCAACAGTTATAAAGGCATTCTTAGGTCCAATTCTATCTTTTTCAGTTTCCATGTCTCTGTCTCTCTCTCTGACACACACACGCACACACACACACACACACACACACACTTTCAAGTGGCTCAAAGCTTTGGTATCTAGTCTGAGGGCTGACATAATGAGTAAGTGGCTAAGTACCAGCATCACAACCTAGACTCATCCACCTCTAAGCCCAAGCCCTTGTGCTCTAACCCCAGCCACTGCTGAGAGCCCTAGAAGTGACACAGAGCACATAATTAAGGGATGACCTGTGTGATCTAGACCAGTGATTCCCAAGTGTGGCTGACTCATTGGATTCATCTGAGACGCTTTATAAAAATACAGATCCTTCCATCTTCCACCCCCATTCAGGCTTCTGATGAAGTGGGTCTGAAATCTGTACTTAAACTTCGTTCCAGTGATTTTGATCATCAGTCTGCCTTTCTATTTACAGAAGCATTAAAAAGAGGCATGGGACTGGATCAGTCATGAAAAGCTATTTGGAGCTTGGATTTAATCAACATAATTTCAAAAGAGAAATGCTGAAGAGGTGGCCACATCCAAGAAGTGTTCGTGACTGTGACACCCATGGGCCACAGCCAGGAGACGTGATAGAGAGTGATCCAGGGGGTAACCAGGAAGGAGCCATATTACAGAGTGGCTCATGAAGCTGGCCAAGGCACACTGACTCCACACCACAATAATGAGGGCAAACAGACGTTTCTGGTCCACAGGCAACATGATCAAAGTGGTAAGGGACCAACTACAGAGCAGGCAGGCATCTGGGTCAGAAGTGGCATCTATAAAGCTACTGACATAGATGCACCAGCTGGCAAGTCTGAAGGAAGAAAAATAAAAATAAAAATAAAAACAACAACTGAAAGAAAAGCTACCTGGCTCACTAGAATGGAAGCTCCAAGAAGGTGAGGGGATTTGCCTGGTTTGCTGACTGCTTTATTCCCTGGCAGGAATATTCACCAATTTAACAAGCAAAATGATGGGTTTAGACCACAAGGACATGGATGAATGAGTCAAGATTTCTTTAAGACTCCAATCCAAAGGACTAGAATTAAAATAACATGGTTGACTGAAAGGATGGAAGGATCTTATCTTCAGCAAAGGCTCTTCTTCCTTACTTCTGGCTTTTCTCTAAGAATATTTTGACTACTAGATCATGAAAGAATTAGGTGATTTTGAGATACTGGAATGTCCTGTTGACAGTGGCATGAATGGTAGATCTTCTTTCTGTCTTGGGAAGATGAAAATGATGGGGGAGATCTTCTAATGTGGTTTTTGGAAATGGAAGGACGAACTAGTGAGAATCTAAACTCAGAGGCATTCCTCCCAGGACTTATTGGGCCACGGCCAACAGACACACCAACAGCACAATGGCTTGACTGGACTCCCTATAAACTTTAATGACAGAGCTGGTCAGGCTACATGAGGCTGGGTCAGCCATGGAGGTCTCACCAACCTAAGGAGACTCCAAGCTACCTCTGGAAGGTCAGTCAGGTCTCTGGGGGTATCTGGAGACTTGAAAACTAGTTCTTCTCTGGGAAAAACTTAGCTGACCTTTTGAAATTCTTTCCAGACTAATGATTCCCCAAGGTGCCATCTGAGTAATAATGTTACACAGTCCTCCCTTTGAATGAGGCACACCATCAAAACTAGATATACCATTCTGATTTGAATATTCCACAATATATGCATGCATCAAAACATCACAGGACACAATATAAGTACTATTACTATTTATCAATTAATATTAAAACAATGAGATATACCAGAAGCAGGAGTAAAATTCCTCCTTGGACATCCACCCATCTTCTACAAGCCTGATCTAATAAGAGATTTTCTTCTTAAATGACATCTATCTATAGCTAATATCCAACTAAAACATAAACAGCCTTTGTTTCTATCAAACTCTCCAACAAAAATAATTTCTCATTACTACAGGATCTGAAAAAGGTTATACGATTTCCATTTTATTTTCCCTTCTCTTACAAACTCCAGAGCCTGCCTTTCATAATGCACCAGGAGGTAATATATGGCTCCAAATGACTTGACAGTTTCTTTTAATTTACAGACATCTAAGCATGTTTATAAAATTCCCCTAGTTCAAAACGTTTCCTTTTCTTAAACATATTTCCAGTTCAAATTATGTGTTTATAGCAGTCTGCAATATATTATTTCTAAAGATAAACAATCATGTAAAAAACGGGCAGAAAAACAGCAGCATATCACTACTGCCACACTCTGTCTTTCCCTTCCCTGGTGTTCCCGCAGAGAAAGTCCAAACCTGCCAAGGGAAAGAAAGCATGAATGGATCACTAGAAACAGGCTTCCCAGCTATCTCAGCATCTGCAAGGGAAGGACCACCAATTCTTTTCCCAAGACAGCTTTAAGCCTCAGCCTGAGAACCTTTTCTCTCCTTCAGTGAAGTATAAAACTCAAGAATTCACTAACTGCAGATGATTTTTTTCCTTCCTTTTAAAGAGTTTTTAAGCTCAGAGGATCACTACTTTTAAATCCCAGGACACAGTTGCAGTTTTCAAATTAAAATGCAAAGTGCTGGAAATAATGTTTTATAACAGTTAAACTTCTAAAAATTAAGTCTCTCAAGTCCGTGCCTGTTTATGCTGCTATATGTGAAACAAATAGAGACCCAAAAGTAATTTAAATGGACAATTAGCCATTCTGGGTCTCAAAACAGCTTCTAGTGAGAAAGACTGACTCACTGCCTAACAAAGAGTCTATGCTAGAGTCTCCAAGTTGACATTTTAAAAATATCTAATCACCTTTTGGGAGGATATTCCAATGTCTGAAAACACTGTCTATCACAATGAAGCTGTTCACTCACAAAACACCCAATTCTGATTCACCCTGAGAAATATTAGAACCCCAAAGATACTGACTTCAGGAGGAAGAGGTCGCTGAAGAGGACAGGTGTAGTTCATACAAAAAACTTCCTTAAGAGCACTCAAAAGTATGCAAAACCCCCAGAAGGCTACTCTTTCTCCAGAATCCCCAGTAACATTTCTTAGTAAATCCCTGAACACGACTGGGGGGTGGGGGTGGCGATAGAGGAGTCCTCCTAACCCTGTACAGCTTTTTAGGCAAGCTTCTCTTGAAAATCATTAGATGAAGTTGTCCCTTTGCCCTGTTTTGCAATCAAATGAGCAATAATGTTTTTCTGAAATAAACAGAGAATTGCTCCCTTTTTGTGTACATGGAGCCAAAGTTCATAACTGACTGGTAGATTACTAATTCTAAGGATTAAACCTTCATTTGTCAATGAGAAATACTAGTAAGGATAGATGTTTTTCACAACATGAGCACCCAAATAAATACTCATTTATTCTGTATAGTTTCCATAACTACATGCTCCAACCTCGAAAAAGGTATGGGGACCTGCTAGCACACACAGATGCTCCCACGCTGATCACAAATGCCATGCCAAATAAGTTTCTCAATCCGAAATTGCCTCAACTCAAAGAAAAAAAGGGGGGTGGTTCCTTATAAACCAACAAAAGATTACATACAATAATTTGTCTGGAAGAGACAGTTCAATTAATTAGAAGTGGAAAAGTTATTAGGTGGCAAAAGGAAGGGACATGGGAACTAGAAGGAGCAGAAACCGCCACTGCCACACTTGAAAACCGCGTAGCAGCACTGGGGCTACAGGAAGAATCCTAGCTGCTTGGGCTGCCTGGCTGGACAGAGCCCAGGTAGTGGCAGCCTTGGACACCGCGAGCCCCGGGAGGCAGTTCCCATTAGAGGGCGCTCATTGGGCAACATAGAGGAACTAGCTCCAGCCCCAGAAACGCGACCAAAGGACAAATCAAGTTCCCACTGCCAGGGCGGGGGAGAGATGCTGGGTGCCCCGCCCGGATAGAGATTCCTCCCGGCCCGGCCCGGGAAGCCCCCGCCAGGACCGGAGAAGGCGAGTATGGCAGGAGGGAAGCCTCTGCCTGGGAAGGGACGAGGTGACCTGAGGCCGAGTGCAGTGTCACATGCACCCCGCCTCACTCAGCTTGCCGCACTCCAGTGCAACCCTAATTAAAATGTCGTCCTGCCCTTAAGGCCCCGGGCCGCCTTCCAACCCTCAACTAGGAGGGGTCCACGAATACAGATTCCGGGAGCCCGCGCCCCCGCATTTTCGAGCTCGTTCTGCTTAACCCCGAGTCCCCCAAGGAACCACGGACTGCCTGCGTTACCACGTACGGTCTGTACCTCGCCCCAGCCACAGGGATCATCAAACAAAAGAACTTTTACAAACTTTCCTCTGCGGACACTTGAAGGTTTCTTAAACCTGGTCCCCATTTCCCTAGAACTTGCATTCAGTCGAGCTGGAAAGCTGGAATGCGTGGATGGTGTGCGGAAAAGGGGACCCAGAAGTTTCCAGGTTAGCCCTTGAGGCTAGCGGACAGCACCCGATCCCTCGCGGGCCCTTGTCGGCTCGCGTAGCAGGCCACCCTTTTCCCCTCCGCCCTTCCTGGACCGTGCAACCAGATCCCCGCAGAGCGAAGAAGTTCGGAGTGACTTCAGGGGCCTCTGCGGTTAAACAAAACTGCATTTCTTGTGTTCCCATCCCTGGTACAACAGGGCAACTCCAGCGATTAGCGCTTTTCTTCGGGAAGGAAAAAGGGGGGAGAAAGAGGTAGAGGAATGAACGAATTTGTCCCAGCAGGTCCCCAAGGGCCAAGCACGACGGAGAGGATGGGGGATCCCCCAGGTGGCGCTCCCCGATTTCCCGAAAGCTCCTCTCATAGCCCAGAGCACCCAAAACAGCGTGCGCGTCCCCCGCCTGGCCCACTCACCGAGTCCGCCGACACACAGGCCACCAACCCTAAGGTAAGCAGGATCCACGCACGCTGCATATTCCCCTGGGACCGGCTGCACCCAGCCGCAGCTTGCAACGAGGGCAAAAGGAAGCCTCCTGTCCAGCTCTAGGCGCAGCCCGCGCAGAGGGAGCCGAGCAGCCGCAGCGACCGCGGCTCGGGCTGGGGGGCTGAGGCTCGGGACTCGGAGGCGCTCGCTCTCTCCTCCTGCGCCTGCTCCGGCCGCCCGCGCTGCGCCCCGGGAACGCGGCGCCTTCTCACTTGTTGGTTTCTGCACTCCAACACGGAGTTGGTGCTTGGGAAGGCGGTTTCCAGGAGCTCCTCTCGATCGGCTGTGGTTTTACTCCTCCGCGGACTCCTCCAGCGTCGCTGTTCAGTTTCTGATTAGAAGGAATAAATTCGATGGCTTGAAATGAAGCTGCAGCCGAAGTTTGGGGGCAGAGCGGCGGGGGCGCGCTATCCGCGCGGCCGGAGCTCCCGGAGTATCTGGAGAGGAGCGCGTTGGAGCGGGGCTAGTGGCTCGGCAGTTGCGCCCCTCCTCCTCCTCCCGCGCTGCCACCTCCTCTCGGGTCCTCCTCCTCCTACTTCTCCTCCTCCTCCTCCTCTTTTGCTCCCGCTCCCTCCCTCCCTCCCTCCCAAGCCTGCCTCTCCGGGCTCCTCCAGGCGACTAGGGGAGAGGCGGCGGCAGTGTGGCTCCCAGATAAAGCCGGGAGAAATTCCTACAGGATTACACCCCGATTGGCAGCTCCGAGCACCAGTGGGCGCCGGCGGCTCCGCGCTGTGGCTGCTCTGGGAACGCACGTCTGCAAACCAGAGCTCCTTCATTTTCTCACTCCCCTTTTCCCCTTCACTGACCCTTTTCCTTTCTCCTTTACATTATTTTCTTCCCTATCCCCCCCCACCCCGCCTTTCTCTTTTTCTTCACTTTCACGATTCTGAAGATTGGTGAAGAAACTACATATTTAGCTTTTGGGCTTGTATTAGACCAGTAGAAAGAAACCGCTTTGAGAGTTTGAAAAAAAGAAAGTTTATACTTATATACCTTCAAGCAATGTGAAATGTTCATAAATTACTAGGTTGTGAAAATTGCATTTTAGAAGACAATAAATGTAACAAATGTGCATAAGATTGTTTCCCACCTTCCTGAACCCCCTCACCTCCCCAGAATAGGGGAAGTGGAGGAAGGATCCTATAAACCCAATATGCAACAGTTCCAAGCTCATAATTTCATTAAGGTCTTAAATACCATTTCTGCCTCACACACAGTTTATGCCCCTAAGGGATTTTATAGGCTCCGTTTCCGCATACTGGTGTTAGTCTTTGGAAGCTACAAATAGGGCAATTTGATGAGAAATTGGATAGAGACTCCGAATAATAACAGATTTATGAGAATTTCAAAAACAGGAGGGATAAAGTTATTTCTGGCTTGAAGAAAATAATGAACATGTATTTCCTGAGTGGAGGTAACAGATTCGAAAGTTTGCTTTGAATTTTTTTCTTTAGATTCATTTTCTATAGTATGCTATAGTACATGGCAAATGCTATTCCCTTCCAGTTTCTACCATCCTCTTTTTCTCTTCGACTTATGGATTAATGAATTATGGAGCTGTTCTGCTCCATAATACTCAAGAGGCCAGAGAACTTTCTGTCTTTAACACCCCTTTATTCTCACTGCTGATACATAAAATCACAATAAATATATTTTGAATAATTTTGCTCTAAAGCTCAATTCACACAACACAAGAGTTGGGAGATTTAAAGGTACTCAGATGAGATGTAGCCATACAGATGTGCGGTCTTGATAATTTTTAAACTCAGTATTAGAATAAAATAGAAATATACTGTAAGTGAGAATTGCAATGTCTTAGTAACCTATCACTGTCATAAATCTCAAAGAAAGAAATTTAACTGGAAAGTTATGACTCAAAGTTGGAGACATTCAGCTCTTTCGTTTAGTGCGCCAACTCCCAAACTACAAATGCTCACCAGAACAATCTAAGGCATTTACAACCAAAAAGGTAAGAGAGAAGCAGAAAAGTAGGCAAAGCAGAAAGAACAAAAGAAAAAGTCAACAACAGGTGTTGGCGAGGATGTGGGGAAAAGGGTACACTCATACATTGCTGGTGGGAGTGCAAGTTGGTGCAGCCACTCTGGAAAGCAGTGTGGAGATTCCTTAGAAAACTTGGAATGGATCCACCATTTGACCCCACTATCCCACTCCTTGGCCTATACCCAAAGGACTTAAAATCAGATTACTACAGTGATGCAGCCACATCAATGTTCATAGCTGCTCAATTCACAATAGCTAGATTATGGAATCAACCTAGATGCCCTTCAGTAGATGAATGGATACAGAAACTGTGGTATATATACACAATGGAATATTACTCAGCCATAAAGAAGAATAAAATTATGGCATTTCTAGGTAAATGGATGATGTTGGAGACTGTGATGCTAAGTGAGATCAGTCAATCCCAAAAATCCAAAGGCCGAATGGTCTCTCTGATAAATGAATGATGATGCATAATGTGGGGGGGAAAGGTGGCAAGAATGGAGGAAGGATAGATAGCATAGAGGGAAGGGAGGGGTGGGG